>VKKT01002050.1:228438-240943 GCA_008038995.1 Haliotis laevigata | reverse complement strand
TTTGACTCTGTACTTACAATATTTACTAATGCAGACTTGTTATCGTCACAATATGCCTAGAATAATGCCGATGTGACGTAAAGCCCAACTCAACTCAACTCAACTAATGGACAATGGGCACACACATCTAAATCCGTTTAAGTTCAATGAAACGCCACATAAATAGTGTGATTAAACACACCCTGCTTCACGACAAGCAACAACTCTCCGGTGCACAGAAATAGTCGCCCATACTGTTAATGTAGCAGCAGTATACATCTGTGTAAAACATAAGAACTGATATTAGTATCGACATTTTCTGTTTCCCGACTAAAGCAGGACAGTATGTGTTACCAGCCTCATTCATTGCACGTTACCGACATCCTCGCGCGATTTTAGAATACTTATTCTGCAACACATAGACATTAGTAAGCAAATTCAGTGCATTCAATGTACTCACACCATCAAAGTTTATCAGTGTGCTAAATAATGTTGATTGTATATACGTGGAAGACTGCTTATTCGAGGGGAATAATCGCCAAGCGATCTTGTCTGCCGCCATGTTGTGATGCTGGTAACGTGCGTTACCAGCATCACCTTACGTACAGTGTGCATGTAACTAGATCTAATATTTATTACTAAAAATTAGAAAGCCATGTTTACGGAGACAGTTCTTGGATTATGGTAGCTGTCACACTGTCTCACATTTGTGTTGTTCAACATGCGAGCTAGGTCGTACCTGAACTACCCGAAACGACCGACTCAAGTGTATATATACAGATGTAAACAGACTGTGATGAACAGAGAAGATGACCCTATATTCCTTTTACAGTTTGGAGAAGAGTGCTCTTGGCTGCAATTGTACCTTTCGTCCAGACAATATGGTGTTCACTATTTGAGACCTAGATGAGCTTCAGCAGCAGCCTAAAATGGTATTCCGGAAGACGTTTGCTGATGCCGTTGTCGTTGACACAGCCTACAGTGGTGATGTACAAGAGGATGCTCGTGACTGAGTCGTTAGAACTATATGTAATGTTGTTCCGAGCTGTTGTTGTTCTCGGTATGATAAACGGCGATTCTACTAAAACCAGCAGAACGGAATGTGGAAGTGTGACCAGTGCCAGATTCTACTGTGCGAGGCGACGTTGTAACAGTGGATTGACCAGGCTCGCTGACTAGTTTGATAACGTGTTAAATAACCGGTTAAACATGCATTGTTAAACAACACACAAACATTAAAACAATTTAATATACGTGACGTTTGACAAGACCACTAGATAATGAACGCGATAATCGATATAACTAGTGGGTACACTATGTGGCAACGAAAACACTACCATGTGATGTATACGTGGCGACTGACACTACGACTGAGGTCATTAGATAATATACAGAACGATTGAACAAACAGTTCATAAAAACATATCTGACACTTCAGTTTGGGTTGAAAGTCAGCGAATGCTCTTTATTGGTTATGACAACAACACCGATTTAATCTCTACCTGTCACCGCGACAGGGCAATCTCTATATGCATAACACATCAGCAAATTCATTTGACAATCTAGGTAATCATTCACTGCTACATTTTAACCCACTTTTCATGTCACCTTCCTCCCTGCTCCGCGCTGTATTGATTGTGAACTGTTTAGGAAGCCCCACAACGTGGAATTAACGTCTGCTGGTGGCGTTCTTCTCTCGGGCTTCCCACTCTCTGCAAATGTCATCGATAAAGTGGCGTGATTTGATTGGTTGAGTTTCTGTCGTCTGCTAGAAGACTGACATGGAGTTCCGCTGCTGACGCGGCTCTGAAAGATGAACGACTACACCCACCACCCACCGCCCCCGCCACCTTCCTGACGGGGTTCACATCCACTGGACCACACAGCTACGACAGGGCACGTTGTTCAAGGTAAGACTATGCACGTTACATATCTACACGTTGTCACTCTCTCAGCCATATTACCTGTGGATTGTGTGTCAGTGGCCGTACAAAGCTTGTCATTCTCTGTACAATCTTGTCATACTAATCCACCGGTAGTGGAGGGCCGTGGTCAGCTGGACACCAACCCCGTGAACTACTGGAGTCGCCAGATTCCCACAGACTGTACCTGCGTAAGTGTCTATGTTCATTAAAGCCAAATCAACAACATATTTAAAAGGCATTTTAGAAGCACATGTATCTGTTTTTCTCTTCAGAAAGATATTAAACTAAGTACGACACTCTTGTCAACATAGGCGGATCCAGGAATTTTCAAGGGGTGGGGGTGGGGGTAGGGTGGGGTTTAAACACACACACACACACACACACACACACACACACCTTTGGATCCGCCAATGTGTCAAAATACTAGTCTTGAGTAAGAGCGTTTGTTGTGTTTGGTTTGTGTAGGCTGGCAATGCGAACGACGTAAAGTCGGGAAACTCATGTTTGGCAAAATTCGAGTAAGAGAAGTAATGCTTCCTAACACACTGACACAATATCCATATGTTGTCTCAAGGTCTAGGTTCCGTGGTGCGTCATCTACAACATTCTGGTGCATGATGTGTGTGTCGTGGCTGCTGATGTCCAACCTGGCCGACCGGGTGCTCCTCAGTGTGCTGGGGGTGGGCGTGTCCCTGTACGCGCTCAGGGTGGAGGTGAGGAAGGAGAGAGACCCGCAGTACAGGGCAGCCTGCGACTTCAGCGACAGGTTCAGCTGCTCCAAAGCTCTCTGTTCGCCGTGAGTAACCTCCACCGTGTATCATTACTGTAACACTCCATTGTCCACGACGGGCCTGGGCCTAGATTGTCGAAGATAGTCGCAAGTTAATGTTAACGGATAGTATATACGACCATCTTAACAGTAGGAGAGCTTCGGAAATCTAGGTGCAGGTGATAACTTGTTGTGCAGCACATACCGTAAACAGGTGATAACTTGTTGTGCAGCACATACCGTAAACAGGTGATAACCTGTTGTGCAGCACATACCGTAAACAGGTGATAACTTGTTGTGCAGCACATACCGTAAACAGGTGATAACTTGTTGTGCAGCACATACCGTAAAGTACATGGTGATGGACGTTTCCACAGACACACAATGAACCTTCATTTCAAACACAGGAAAAGGTCATGAAAAGGTTTCCATAGATTTGGTTTAAAACATTGTCTTTAGCAACTATTACCCCATTCCCTCATGACGACAATTTTGTTTAGCAGCTACTGTATGGAAACAACATACACTCTTAGAGAAAGAACAGATAGGTTTTACTGATATCCATACATAAACGACATCAGTACATAAACGG
The DNA here is from genome assembly GCA_008038995.1 of Haliotis laevigata. Lineage (NCBI taxonomy): Eukaryota > Metazoa > Mollusca > Gastropoda > Lepetellida > Haliotidae > Haliotis > Haliotis laevigata. The sequence goes on along the minus strand of VKKT01002050.1, from coordinate 237,678 downwards.
TATGCCACTTGGTAGAATCTATACCGTCAGTCCTGGAATTAACTACACGTAGCAATGTCCAAATACATAACGCGTGACAGACCAGAATAGTCACAGGATCGATGAACGAGCATATTTTGCGCGTGAAATGTCTTGAACAAGTCCATAAAAGTGTCCATTGGCAGCAGTGATGTTCTCGAATTAGAAACGTTGTTGTTTAAGTGCGAACTCATATCACGACTACTTTCTGAAACACAAAGAGCAACGTCGTCGGGCAGAATCGTCTGTCAGCAGCCGGGTATTCACATATGACAGAGCACCATGTCTATCTATTCTGTATATTTATTTGTTTATTTATTTATTTGTGTTGTTGTTGTTTAACGCCGCACTTAGCAATATTCCAGCAATATGGCAGCTGACTGTAAATAGTCGAGTCTGGACCAGACAATCCAGTGATCCACATAATGAGCATCAGTCTACGCATATGGGATACTACATCATGTGAGTCCAAGGTGTACAGCGTACGTCAGTATAACAGCAGCAAGCTCTACAATGAATCATGTCGTAGCCAGACAGTTTGCAAACACAGGTACGTCTCAGACAGACATCCTGTCGGAGGTGTTGGCAAACGTCGTCAATTGCGACGTCAGTGGTGTCACACAATCTAACCAGTATCACCAACTGTTTTTGTCCATTGCTGGCACAGTAAATACGGTTCATGTGCAAGGTAGCTGAACGGCCAAACGTTACTGCGATGACATATTTGTTCCCATAATAACCATGATAACGTCATCTGTAAACATGACCGAATGCATTACTATGGCATTCATAAAACATTGTAAAGTCCTCCTGTGTTACAGGTAGCAAAGGGAACCAATGAGTGAGTGAGTATAGTTTTATGCCGCCTTTACCAACATTTCAGCAATATGACGGTTGTTTACACCAGAAATGGGCTTCACACATTACACCCACGTGGGGAATCGAACCCATGTTTTCAGCGGTATGAGCGACCGCACTCACCACCCCATTACCTCCGGGATGAGACATGAGTTATGACCTTGCAATGTAGGTCACACAGTTGTGGTGACTATTTCATTCCATCACACACTACAGATGAATAAATCATCGGATCCAACTATGACATCCTTCAGAGTTTGGAAAAAAAGGGTTTTATAACAATGACTCTTTTTTGATAATCGGCTTCATTTTGGTAGTTACAAATACACACTATCACCTGCTGAGTAATTACGTATACTAGATACACACAATATAGGAGCGGATACACCTTTTTGAGAAGTGTGTGTGTGTGTGTGTGTGTGTGTGTGTGTGTGTGTGTCGCACAGTTCATTGTCACCTCTTTTCACGAGAGTTTCAATGGTCATTTAATAACTTTATCCAGAGAAAATTAATACCATCTTTCTCTTTTATGGTATTATGAAAGTAAAAAATAACATTGTAGGAATTTGAAATGTCTAAATTATGACAATCACAATTACTTTGATTTATATAAAGAAAAGAGGATAAATGCACATATTAGAGAACTTTTCAGATGCTGAGTAATTGCTTAGTTGTTTGGAAAAATAGTGTTATGGCAACACCTAGGTTTTTTAATTATTGTTACATTGAACAAACTGATATCATATTACAAATATCATCATCTACAAAATCTTTAATATGTATGAAGCCACAGGCCCATATACATATTGATATACATATTCCAAACAGGTATGAAGGTGTGAACGAAAATAGGAAACAGTTTCTCAAAATTCATAGCATTTACTTGTCTTCCTGCATAGATTATCTTACACTCCCGGTGAAAAATATGAGTAACATATATATGTATAGCTGTACTGCAATATATTTTTAGAATTTTAATACCTATTTCTATTTTTCTATATGATTATCCACATAAATCCCATGACTTTATTGTAGACTGAACCTCACAATACTACAAAGATGATCGTAACAGCTTGCGCTTGCACCCCAGGCCGTCGGGCTGACCTGAACAAACCTGTGATCTGTACTTTACCCCATCCACAGGCATGGAGGTGCAATACCTGCAGTGCTCCATACTAATGGTGGAGACACAGGATATGATTCTCTCATGACCTTCCCCTTTTCCATGGTGTCCTCTGTAGTCCTGTTTGCAATATGTGGCGCATCAAATGGTCGCGTGCTGTAATTTTTGTACTGCTTCCACACCGAATATCAGGGTTAAAGTTCTGTCCAAGCATATATCTAAGTACGATTTACACTGTTACTTCCACAGTTCAATGCCGGAAGCAATATGACCTTCAATATGAAACAATTTTCGCTTTGAACTATCGACTACATACTGTACGTTGATTATGTTTGTATATGTGTATATTGTATAGGAACATGTGTATATTGTATTGGAACAGCCATACTTGTCTGATGTATTTTCAGAATGAAAATTAGTTTCAGACACTAGTCAGGCTAGGTTTTGTATAATCTCGTCTGTGGAAAATCGATCTTTACAATGACAAAACACTGTAATATGTGGGTGTAAATATATATATGTGATTAGTTTGTTCTCAGACGAATGTCACCAGGAGTACAAAATCAGAGATACAGATATCTTTGTTGTATGGAATTGGCAGGTACGGCAAAGGATTCGGAATAGTAAGTTTACTGGTGGGCAAAGATCACTTCCTGAATCAACGGAACTGCACTCTCGGAATCCTGTTCTACGTGTCACAGATTGTCTTAGGTGAGTAGGGCTACCTGTCACAGATTGTCTTAGGTGAGTAGGGCTACCTGTCACAGATTGTCTTAGGTCAGTATGGCTACCTGTCACAGATTGTCTTAGGTGAGTAGGGCTACCTGTCACAGATTGCCTTAGCTGAGTAGGGCTACCTGTCACAGATTGTCTTAGCTGAGTAGGGCTACCTGTAACAGATTATCTGAGGCGAGTAGGGCTACCTGTCACAGATTGTCTTAGGCGAGTAGGGCTACCTGTCACAGATTGTCTTAGACGAGTAGGGCTACCTGTCACAGATCGTCTTAGACGAGTAGGGTTACCTGTCACAGATCGTCTTAGACGAGTAGGGTTACCTGTCACAGATTGTCTTAGGCGAGTAGGGCTACCTGTCACAGATTGTCTTAGGTGAGTAGGGCTACCTGTCACAGATTGTCTTAGGCGAGTAGGGCTACCGTTCACAGATTGTCTTAGGCGAGTAGGGCTACCTGTCACAGATTGTCTTAGGTGAGTAGGGCTACCTGTCACAGATTGTCAGTGAGGCGTGTCCTACCTGTTAGAGACTGTACCAATTGAGCTGTGTTACCGGTCACAGTTAGCTCTGGGTGAGTGATTTTTACCTGTTACATTTTGTCCTTGGTGAGTCATGGATTGTCCCAGTGAGTTGTGTTCCCTGTCATAGATTGTAGCGGAGTTGCATGTCTTACCTGCCATGGATTGCCCTATGTGAGGTGTCTTATTTGGCATAGCTTGTCCCAGGCAGGCTGTGTCATACCTGCTTTAGATTGCCCGAGGTTCTGGTCCTGTCGTAGGCGTGTTACCATCAAACCCAAGCCACGTGAAGTGGGAGATCTATAGAACCAGCCAATCATGGCAGGAAAGCAATGTTATGTTGCCTCCGACTGTAGTCTTTTGATGGGTTGATCTTAAGCTAGGGGTATGTAATAGAAGTGGTCACGGCTGATGGATGGTTTTAGTCTCAGCGTTTAAACCAGGCTCCAATTCAGCTCTATGAGACCATATCCGTGACAACCCTGACCACTACATCCATGGGACAAAATCAAAGCCCTCAGTAACAACCTCAAAGCCTAAAAATTCAGAAAATTCCAACCATCCATAAAAAATGACCAAGGAAATTACATACCACCAGCTTTCCAGCAAATACAATTGTGTTCATTTCATTTCTGTATATTGAACTTAAATGAAGCACACTTTCATTTTTTCTGTAAGCATTGTCCATTATTTTGTATATGCCCCAGTTGTAATTGTACAAGAGAACAATCTATTATTTGGTGAAAGATTATGTTTATTATGTACTGTATCGAAAAAGCCGATGCCTTTAAAAACAATAATTCCACTCAACAGCTTTAGCGTTAAATCTTTTATATTGTATCCAGAGAACCATTGAAATAAGCTCGTGGAGTGTTTAGAAGGATTACAAAATATACGTTTCAAATCTCATATCCCTATACTTGTCTGTAAAGATCAGGGAAATCCGTGATTTTGGTGAGGAGGTTCGGGTATATGCAATAGTATGTTGTATATTCCAGCGTTCCTGCCCAACCAAGTGCTGTGGTCGTATGTTCTGTACTACACCTCGGTGGTCGCGGGGCTCGGTTGTGTGTACCTCGCTTTCATCCTCTTCTTTGTACTGCGTGATATCTGCATCGTCTGTATTGCCACATACGTTATCAACGCTGCGCTCATATACCTCAACTACCATCTGTACCTCGGCAAACACCTATCGCAGTGAGTGTCACGTGTTGGGGCGTCCAGACGTACACGTGCTACATATTGTCAGTGTCCACGAACCAATTGTTTGTTACAATGTAAATATCGTCAGACGTCAGGAACAGTAAGTGTCGGACATGCACGGACCACTTGTTGAAGAGTTTATATAGTCAGTCGTCAGGAAGTGTCCGCGGTACAAGGACCACGTGTTACACTGTGATCAGAAGTTTGGAAGTGCTGGACCTGCTCCAATCCCTTGTTGCTGTCTATTGCCAGGATTCCGGCACTGTGTGATGTATACTCGGCTACGCGAATTCGCTACGACTATCGCTTGTCAGTGTATGGGACTTATGTCAATGCACTGATATCGAGGCCCTGAAACTGCCTACATGGACCAATTGCAATTGTTCTAACAGATAATATCACGACTCTGTAAATCAACAGTAAGGGAGGGCTCAGGCTTTGCACATGGGGAAATGTATGTCCCTGCGTGGAGTTCAGCGCTATATAAGTGGCCAGTTATTATTATTGTTAACTTCAGTGGGGAGAGAAAAGGCAGACAATAAAGACCAGCTTTTTACAATGTCTTGGCCATTTTACTGCATTCAACCCCTCAGTCCATGACGTCTTTAGCTACATGGTGCAAGTACTTAGGAGGACATTTGTCTCCAACACACATCAGATATTATTTATCAAGTCATCTCAAACGACTACTGATAAGTTAGGTAACCTCTGCTTCTTCCTATTCATGAGTTTGACAGTTCAGGTCAATGCGCTCATCAGTTCAGGGGGTCTGACATACCAGGTGTGAGTCTGTCTGGTACATCAGGTATGATACTTGAGAGCCATGAGACGGAAACGCTGCATCAGGCCTGGGAGTCGTCACACCCGGTCAACATGAAACTACCAGCAGACATTACATTACACTTTATTGAAGCCAGACACTCGCAGGGGGGCCAGTGATAACACATGGTAGATACACATCAACAATACCCTGCGTGTACTGATGCCTGTCAACACAGCATGGTATTCACTGTAACAACTATCTTTCCCAATAGTGAAATAATTTGCGTAAGGGCTACTGTGGACACACTTAAGGATGGTCCGTTACAACTGTATGCTAGTCTTAATATCTGCATAAAAAAGGGACGCCCAATAGGAACTGTTCATACCATCTGATATATTCAGATGCAGCTGCAACAGTAGAATAACTTCGAATCTTGATTTGTTCGTAAGAAAATATACTGTTTCAACTAAGCCATTGTTGTGATAGGAGACAGGTTCTGCAAATGAATAGAGAGTTTGTCCTGAATGTTTCTGATTCTTTCCTGCATCTAAAATACAATATGCTTCTTTCTGTATCTATGACAACCATTCCCTCCAGAACATCCATCAACTATCCATTCCCTCATATGTATTGTGCATAGAGTGGTTGTGTTTAGAACCACTGCTCTGTGCTGTTTGTGCCTAGAACCTCTGTTCCGTGTGATTGGGCCTAGAACCTCTGCTCTGTGTGATTGGGCCTAGAACCTCTGCTCCGTGTGATTGAGACTGACATCACTGTACGACACCGCCATGGGGGATGGTAGTCCCAGTTCATGTTCCAGAGCCTCCAGGTCTGCCTGGGAGATGTTGCCCCGAAGGTCCATCCAGTCAGCTAGGAGGGAAGAGGACAACGGGCTTTGCTCCAAACGTGCACTAGAACAGGAAACAGAAACTGATCATATCAATTCAGCAATACAGTTTTCAACCAAACAAATGTTATGTAACGTGGACATTAACTTCTTAAAATGGATTACTGTGATGAAGGAAAGCGGACGCGAAGTACCTTTACCATGCAGTCTAAGTAAACTTAGGCTCAGTATTATTCGTTACACTGCTATACTGAGTCTAACAAACCCTAATAGAAGGTCGTGTTAGCTAACCTTTGAACGACCTATGACCGTCCAATCAAACGTGAATGGATTTAACCAATAGACAACGGCTACTATTTAGGGTTCAGCGGGACATTTTCAAATTTTCTCTTCAATATTTGACCTGCATTATATACGTTTTGGGGTTTCTGATGACATGGTTACTATTAGATTATATTTCCGCAAGATGACATCCTGGAATATTGACTAAAATGCTATTTTCTGCGACTCTTTACTCACTGTTGTGAATAATGGCGTTCTCCATGTGTATCATTCGGAAGCAATCGTGCGGAAAATAGCATTCGGAATCGTTTGAGTACAAACGTTTTCGAGGTAAAAGTTCAAACGGAATGTGCGAATGTTAACTTTCCCGATTTGGTAAGCTGTGTTCTGATTGGTCAATTCAAAAGATTAGCTAGCAGTGTAACCAATGACACTGAGGTTAAGTTTATTTAGCCTGCTTTACCATGTCATCCAGTTACTTACCTCTCAGCATCAACCATGAGTGCATCCAGATCGGCCCCCACCCCATATCCACCACCAGTTCCTTTAGGGGTGAGTGACAGAGAGGGTGGGAAGATGTCTTCCACTTGAGATTTGGACAGCTGTTTACTTAGCAGGGCAATCAGGTCTGGCTGAGCATGTGCTTGAGGAGGGGAGTTACACTTGATCTTCAGGGAGGAAGTGTTCCTGCTGCTCACACCACTGGCCTGGTCAGGACTTGTCTTACCAAGGAGATTAACACCCACTTCTTTCCCAGAGAAAACTTGATTTGTACCACTTTGTTCGGTATGGTAACTGGAGAATGGAACTGATTGATTTGTGAAAGAGGACTGCCCGACATACGGGGTATGTTCAGGTGAGCCACTGCTTGAACTCATCTGTGTGAATTGTGGTGCACTATTAGAATGCACCATAGCACCGCCCTCCCCTGCAAATGTGGGACCAGACTGATACCCGGAAGTGGTGTCAAGGCTGCGTCTCTTTGCTGGGGATGTTCGAGATTCTGGGAGCTGGTCTGGGTATGGTTGGAAGTCAAGACTTGTCTGGACTGTTGGTGGTTGCTGGTTATCACTTTCAAGTCCCATGTTGTTGAAAAAGTCCAGGCCATCTAAAGTGATGGTGGAGAAAGCAGGACTGTTCACTGTATTACTTGACTGGGAAATGTTGGAGTTGAGAGTTGATACTGGCACTGATGTGTTGTCATGGCAGTACTGGCCATGTGCAGTATTATTGTGGCTGAGGCACGGAGCATCCAGCACATCTTTCTGCATGACAGGATGGGATGCAATGGGATTGATAAACTGTTGTACCTGAGAGGGTAGAGTGGTTTGGCTGCTGACATTTACATTTGGCACTGAGAATCCTGTAGGTGGAGTGTCTCCTGTTGACTGAAACATGCATCCAGTGCTTGTGCTCGCATCTGCTGCTGCTGTCAGTAAGGAATGCATGTGGTTGATGTCCACCTGTAGCTGCGTGTTGTCCAGCGGTGCTGCAGGGTGAGACATGGTGTCTTGCTGTAGAGCAATAGAGCCCGAAGGCAGTGTCTGGTGGACATGCTGAGAAGGTGTTGACTGTGTGTTCAGTGGATGTACAGTCTCACCACTCTGTCCATGGCTTGGTGTTCCAACATGAGACTTGCCATCAGTGTTGGAGATGACTGCTGGCTGATGGGAAGGCACTGTACTTGTTGCTAGAGTGGGAACCATCTGTGGTACCTGGGGTCCTTGGTGTGCCTGTATCTGCACAGTCTGGGGTCCTTGTATCTGCAGGGTGGAAACCTGTCCCCCTTGCAGCTGCACAGTCTGCATCTGCTGTATTGCAGCTTGTACTCCAGTCTGTACCTGGTTGGCAGACGAGGCAGCCTGCACCTGCAGTGTCTGTAGGGAAGCTGGCTGCTGAGGCGGCTGGGTCATAGGCGTCAGTGTCAGGCTGTTACCCTGAAGACTGACAGAGAGGCTGTGAGTGACCGTGGGGTTCTTCACCTGGGACCCTCCGAGTTGACCTACAGGGGCTGGCGCTATCTTCTGCATCCCTGCCCATCTCTTCAGAAGCTCCTTGTCTTCATTAGACAGCAGATTCTGATCTGTTGAAATGTGATAATATGAATGTTGTAATCTTTTAGCACATTTCATTCAACATATACTATTCACACTTTGCTAAGGATCAAATCATGGATTCAACAGAAAACTATGATGTGGGGTCAAATTTGGTTTAAATATCTAAGCTTATTGTAAGCATGGTTCCTAGGTTTCAGTATGTCATTGCATCCTATGGATCCCATCCCTGCTATTGACAGGTGTTGTTTATTTGTCAATGACTCGTTCCATGATTTGCAAAATGGTTGATTGGTGCCATGAAAACCATTTTTATGTATACTCATGTATCAAGTGCGCAAGGTTAGAATAAATGGCRGTCTGCCTAAAGAGGGGTTACCATATTATTATTCATCCAGTTTTAAATGGATACAATTTCATATACTAAATCTACGTTTAAGTAAATTTGTGACTTTTTGTGATCCCTATCAAAGTGTGAGTAGTATAGGAGGGATGGTGTCATTAATAATGATGATATACATAGCTGCAACAGCAGCTGTGACTGATAAGGAATGTTTATGATAATGTAAGCAGCAATGTTACAGAACTGTCAATGATGAAGCACCATGATCACATTAATGATTTCATTTGACCCAATAAAATGTTTGGGACAACTAGATATTCACTCAGAACCAAGTGGTTTTATCATATTGTATTGTTATGAGGAAACCTGTTCACTTGTTCTGGTAGACTTCAGAACACATTTGATGCCCAAATAAAGTTATACATGCAAAAAAGAAATGCTTTAAGGTCACATGCAACGTAAAACACAACTTTGCAGATTCTGATACCTTTCGGTATG
>VKKT01002050.1:132210-142996 GCA_008038995.1 Haliotis laevigata | reverse complement strand
GCCGCCGTATAGCTGGAATATTGCTGAGTGCGGCGTAAAACTAAACTCACTCACTCACTCATTAAAATTATTGGTCGCAGATTTAGTTTAAGAAGTCATAGTTCAAATATACTGAGATAGATATAACGAGACGTTATGACCTAAACAAGAGAATCACTCTTTACATCACTTTTAGTCAGTCAGCTCTATAACCTCAGCTACGACTAAAGCAGTCCCCCAGACCAGTTTAGAATGGAACAAAACTATAGAAATACTAATTCGACTGGGAAACGTGTCTTGACTGAGGGTAAAACAACTCGAATCAGGAGTATAGGGCACAGTGAAGTCATCACCCATGATCGCATTGTATGCGTATATTGTGTACCTTATCTGATATGAGTTATATTTCATGTTTGTGAGAACTTACTTTTTCACTATATAATATTCATTTTAGAAATAACTAAAATGAATTCTAGATATTAGCCCACAGTTTCAGGTCGTAGAACGAACAGAATATTTAGTGCATACTTTCCGGTCTGTTTGTGAAACGTAGATTAAAGGTTCCTTAAAGCACATCCAGCAAAGATAGTTCGCCAGGATGTTTAAACACATGGAAACCGGTCTTAATGCAATCAGTGAACACGTCAGTCCAGGTGTTGCTTTATTCACACACCTGAGCACTGCAGCAGATGCTCATCGGGTGGAACAGGTAACATGTCAGGTAGCGCCGAAACAGGTAACTACCATCAACTCTTAGAGGCTTCGTACCTGTGTTTACCTAGGGCCAGGCGAAGTGTCAACATTTTGATTACTTGAGCGACAGAGGGCCCTTACTGCATCGCATCGCTTGTCATTCTACCTTCTTCTCACCATGATGAAAAAGAAGTGCATTTTAAATTTGAACTTAAATTGATTATCAGCTGCTAGGAGGACGACAGTATCAACACCACAGTTGTTGAGGATTGCTTGAGGGGTGTATCTGTTTGACGACAGTGAATCAGACGCCGTGGGTAGGGTGGATGAGGTTATTTGTGGCGTGAACTGCGTCGATTGAGATGTGAGTGACAGAAACCCTTAGTGGACATTGTAACATAATCTTACATGGACTTGTAAAAGAACTTTTAGACAAAGAAAAAACATTTGCAATGTACTTTTGTCGCCAAACGAAATAAACACAAAAAAATTCATGTTGAAACTCCAAGTAGACCGACCAATCCATTTCATGTGTATCCATATATATTTAATGCGACATTTCCTCTTACATTATGTCCAGCGGTTGAAAAAAAATGTTAATATGTTGTTTGTTTGGACGTCTGACCCATTCTGTCTAAACGAATGTTGTGTGAAATGCATTCACAGTCTGGCTGTACACGCCCCAAACGGTTCTGACGTGGAGTGAGTGAGTTTAGTTTTACGCCGCTTTTAGCAATATTCCAGCAATACCACGGCCGGGGACACCAAGATTGCACTTCACATAATGTACTCATGTGGAGAATCGAACCCGGGTCATCGACGTGACGAACTGTGACGTGGATGAGACAAGCCACACTTAATGCAGGCTGTCATACATGACATCCAATACAAACAATACCATATGTAAATTAGATTTAGAATGAAGGGTTGAACGAGTGATTAAAACATGTCGTAAATTTCTGAATGACAGGCAGTGTCTGTGAACACGCTACCACAATGAGGTTTGTCCCATCCCTATAGTACTGCTCTAAATCTACTCACCCGCTGAGAGAATGCCATCTTCAGGTTACGCTGATGGATGATAAATTGATTGTGTCAGTCAGAAAACACTACTTAAATGTTAACAGTTGTTAAAGATAGACATTCACAAAGGATATCTGCTTGCTCATCACTTTCTTTTGACTATGATTTGTTATATTTTACTTTCCAGACCACTGCAAGCTAAATCCACATTTCTATAACTTGTAAGTAATGATTCCAACAGGAGCTTCAGTATTTGGAAGTTTTCGAACTTATAAATCCTGTTTGTATTGTGGGGCTACAAGAAACTAAAGCAGATGATTCAGACATGACTGAAATAGAATTACATCAGTTATCTGAAAACAAATATGAGCGGAGATGAACTCGGGTGATATTGAGGTATTGATTAGAAGAGATTTATCTTACTGCGTGGGAGATCCTGGGTCCCGACCCACAAAGCGTACGTAAAGTTACGACATGTAGAAAGTGAAATCATCGAATTAATGGAATACGCAAATAGTTTTTTTAACGCCCGTACAGTCAGTGCTGTGTCTGACATTACACAGTTACAGCCACACAAACTGGCTTGAGTGACTGAACCTGTGTTGAGGAATTGAACAATAAACATTTCTCAAAACTGGATACTCCAGAAATCCCGATCTCGAAAGATGCTTTGACCCTAAATAGCCTCTTAATTTGTGCAAAACATCCTGGACGAGGATGCATGTATATGTACAGATTCACCAGGGTAACTATATATTGCAATTTAAGAGAGTTACTTGATAGATTTAAACAATGACATGATTTTGAAAAGAATGGACTATTTTCTCTATGTTCATCAGAATGAATTATTGAAATTTAAATATATTTCATATATATATACACAAAGAACCTAATTAAGCACCCCCTGAAATATCTCACGTTTGAATGAGCCCCGATCGAACCCTTTGAAACATATCTGGGACATGATTGGTGCAAAAATGGGATTCTTCTGTACAGAATCTGGCCCCCTTTGGAAGTCGCTTTACACGAGCAATGGCGTAGACTGCCCCTTCAGGGCATCAGGAGGCTGACGGGGGTATGAGGAGGAGAGTGCTGGCTGTCATACAGTCACGTGGAGGTTACACTCGATATTGACATTGAATCGTGTAAGACTCGCAAAATGAAATTTTGAATGTTCACATTCACCAATAAATTAAACATTCCAGAACCATACTTGTATAAACATGATTTTGTTTTAAAATGAGTAATTATCATAATAAAATCAACATGGATTCCAATCATTTTGTCGTTTTTTTATGAGTCAAGGGATCATACGGGTCAGAAAAACTCATGTTTTCTATCTTGGTCACCACGAGAAGTTTTATGTTCGTGTTGAAAAGCTATCATTGCTAAAATACAGGGGTTGCTTAATTATGGTCTTTGTGTATATATGTAGATTCACTAGGGTAAAATATATATTGCAATTCATGAGAGAGTTAAATGATAGGCTTAAACAATGACAGAATTTTGCAAAATTTGGAAAAATTTCTTAATGCTCCTTATCATGGATTATTGAAATGTAAACATATTTTCTATATACTGGGTTCAAAGCAGTAAAATCTGTGTGAACATTGTTTTCATAATTGGACAAATGATGGGATTGATCACCTAAGTCAGATACGTTTACCTGCATTGCCCTTAAGTAATATTCAACATTTAGACAATCATATTTTATGATACAGTGATGGTTTCGGAAGATTTATCTCTAAACTTTATCCACACAATGTCGCTTGATTTCTCATTGACTAAATGTTTTAAACGAGTATTTTTTAGATTTTGTAAAATCCAACAGTAGCTTAGTCCAAGTTCGTCAATAATTCGTTCTATATATGTAATCCTGCATGTTTGCACTGTTTAAACAGGATGTCATTAACCAATAACAAGGAAGGATAATCCACATGATTTCTCTGAGAGTGATTTTGCTCAAAACATATAATTTTCATATTAGCTATGTTTGATACGTGGATTCTTTCACCTTAGCCCTGTATCATAACTTCTGGAATAGTTTAATCTACACATTCTGGAGCTGAGATGTTCAAATCCTCGCATTTGGCACCCATAGAGAAGAACTGGTATAACCATTCTGTCGAAAGGTCGTAGTTGATATATAAGTGATAAATATCCTCCGGTATAAAACACAGACCATAGCTATCGCTGCTTGTACAATGAACCGTTCCTTTGTTATGGTAAATGTTGAACTTTTCTGGAAGGTAACGTCAAAGTATTTATAGGAATCAACTTTGTCCGAAACAACATGACTAATTTTGAAATTATGTTTATAATCATTTTGATCAATTAAATATTAATATTTTAGTTTGGGCAGTGTTAAACTTAAGCCTCCAATGTATGCAAACAATAGGTATAAACTGATTTTAACATATATTTTGGATCCTACACATTTGTATTTAATAACACTTCATCATTTGTATGCAAAAGTACAAATGTTCGATTCGAACATAACATTTATTCGGTCACAATTGGACACCTTTACATGCATCAGGTAAACGCGCCGCTTCCAGATCATTAAAAAATATATTGTAAACAAGAGAGGCGATAGGATTTCTCCTTGTCAAACCCAACACTGATATGAAAAGAAACTTGTTAAATTCCCATTACATAAAAATACGATTGGTTATTCTGGTACGTGTATGTTTTTCAGATATTTTATATTTTAATAGTTTAGTCAAGGCGTATATGTGTCGATGACATGATCCTCGTGCAATTCAACTGCATAAGGTTTGCAGTAGGTTCCCCCCAAGTTAGTGGAAAAATCAATCTTCGATGTAACCATACATACACATATATTGAAGAAGAATTGAAGAAATTATATCTGTGCTAAGGATCTTCAGACTTCTGTCTTTTGTGTACACACACACGCACGCACGCACGCACGCACACACACACACACACATATATATATATGCATAACGTATTGTGAGTGTTTTAAGTGAATCTAAAGGTTTTATGGGAAGTACAGTTGATGTCGATTCATACAGTTTTATTCGGGGTGTTTGACTTAATTTCATTCCCGCCATATGCCTTGATGTTCCGTGTCGTACGTTAGTGTAAACCTCTCCACCATGATGGCACGAAGATGGGTGCAATCCCCAGGTGCCTTATTTCTGAAGAAAAATGTGCTCCCCACACTGAGAAACAAGTGTTTGCATGACATTTGGCGCATTTTCCTAATTACTTGGGGCTATATTAGAAAATGCTTCCAGTACACAGGAACAGTATATACAGCCCGCAACAAAACCAGGGAGCGCGCTGCTTAAATGTTTCTCAATTAAAGGTGTGGGGAATCCGTGCACTGGCATTCCGGGTAGAGCATTTGGGGGTCACGTGTCACTAATGACCTTTACAGCCTACTCGCCGACTCATTTTAATAAAGGTCTTTCATTTTTCTATTTTCATTCTCTGAAAAGACACCAATCGCCTAGTTAAACTGCGCCAAAGAGAAATTAAAAATATTTATCTTAGCAAATACGTTTTAGTCGACATGTTGAGAACAAATGTTGTGGCGAAATACAGAATCGTGATTTACATGAGCATCTATTATTATATTTCCCCCTGGGCGAACAAAATAACAACCCGAGACATAAAATAAAATTAATAAATGTTTAAGTAACGAACGAACCAGAAACGAACCAAGATATAGTCAGTAACGAAACGATCTACTTGGTAACGAAACTAGATATATTCAGTCGATAACATAAATCATCACAATTTACGTAAATCAGGAAAACATAATGTTTAGGTTAAACAAAGGTATCATGTTCGTATTTCACAGTTTTCGCATCTTCGTGAAAACAACCGATTGCTCCCTTCAGGTGAAACTTAGTTTTGAAGGCTTAAGTGAGAGAGAGATGTGCTTTGTATGTTCAGAGCCTCACATTAAATGACTTAACGAAAGACAGTACTTTATAACATAACCCCTTCTACACATCTGATAAGGACGTTGCAGGGATGTCATAAACATTTTTTTCCGCACGTGCAACGACGTTTTAATCTGATGGGTTCTGGCTGGAGCTTGCTTCAAATCTGTAACAGGTTAGAGTAACATCCTGTATCTGAAATAAACCTGCTTTACAGAGTCTGCGTTTGGCAGAGACTTCTTATGAGGAAAGGGTTTTGGCCTCCTACTAACTTAACTTAACACAATGAAAATGAGTCCAGATTCTTGTTTCCATTGTTGACCAGCAGTAAGCTAGACAGACACACATGGGATGTATGACAGACTAGGAACAGATGGACATCACAATGAGACACATCAGTAGAATAAGGATGCCATGGCAACAAGCGATTTATGCGCTGTGTCTTTGTCCTGATTGAAAGGCTCACCTTTTCTTCCCACGACTTCAAAGATTAGCATAACATAATCTGATTTCTTGTCTGGCCCAGAGCAAGAAGATGACTCCTTCCTAACAACCCGGCACCCCCCATCATGGAGGCCAAAACCTGCCACTTACTCGCCTTGTCTTCCCGTTCTTTTGTGACAGGCATGTCAAATGCTTCCCCCTGACGTGGTAATCAAATAGTGTTTCATCTGATGCCAGAAGCTTGAGGAACCCTGCTAGATGGTAATGTTTTGGCTATAGTGGAAAATGCCCGTTCAGTCATTTGATCAGTCATCACAGTATCACATATTGTCTGGGTCATATCTGGAGTGGCGGTTGGCGGTTAGGTCGTGGTTTATATAGTATAGAGAGTAACATGTTGTGCCAACAGGTCAAAAACAGGTCAAAAACCTAAGTTTTTATTCCACTATATTTCTTTGAATTTCGGGGATCAAGGGAGGGTAACAGCAGCACTGTGCACGTTGATACAATAGGTACAGTAGAGCCGTGGCCACGTCTTGCATCTAGCACCAGTAATTGCTCCTCACCGCTCAGTGCCTCTGACGATCCAATCTGTTGCCTCTGATAATTGTATGATATATCAATACATTAGACAAAAACATGTTCATACTCATAAAATATCTTTACTAAAACCAGAGCCCATTTTACGATATCGACTATATCATAAGCATTTATTCATAATGAAGGTAAGCATATCCTGTCTCACCTGTGGAAACCGTCACACATACACTGAAAAGTCAATATTCACCTTAAACAATTGCAGGGACAACTCAAAATCGGTTAATTGCACCGGGAAGCTTTAATAAAGCCAGATCGAACCCTGTAATGGGCATTGGTTTACCTGAACAGAGCAGTGACGTTCAAATACTAAGGTTAGTATGTCAGACAAAGATTTAGTCCTACTTTTCGCAATTTGGTAGTAAAGAGGTTTTAGGATCAAGCCAAAATATTGACACTACTGGGGGATAGCTATTTCTTCCTCACTTGACACACGGGACCCATGTGTCAAGATATACCAAGTTCTTTTATCAAGCACTTTATGTAGAGATGATTGCATATAATGGTCTATCACATTAGACCCTGTCAGTGGGTACCACAGTGGGTAGCTTTTTTCGTAGAATACTTAATAAAAACTGTTGTTCGTTTCTTGCCAAACGTTGTTAGAACATCAAATGCCTTTATGGTGCAAGACAGTTTCATATTTGACGCATCAAAATCAAAGATTTCAAACTAATTCGCTGTCAGTTGAGAAGGTACCTTTATTAACTTTGGACTATCTATCTACTATCTACAGCAATTTGGTTTGTGTGAAAGATGATACAACACTTTTACCTAGTTTATAGCATTCATTTCTGGCCTATGTCACTTACTCAAAAGAACAGAAGCTCAGAAAACAGGACGCAGTTCTACAATCCACCTGCCCCTGCCCCGTGATCGCTACAATAACACTGACACATATGAGTATGAGTATGTCGTTCTCTGTCGAAGCCACAGGAATGGCGAAAACGTAATAAAACAATGAGCCATGCCACTGTGTCGTTAGAGATAGACTGTGCGTGCCTAAAAAGGGGCATCTGCTGACAATTTGTAGAACGGCCTCAGTGAATTCGTGGCAAAGTCGACATTTCATTTCAACATTTTGGCGATTGCGAATGGTATGTGATTCGTTCTGGGCAGCAAAGGGATTATTATTAGTATCATTATTGGAACCCGTCCCTGCTCGCATGAGCAGAATCCCCGTCGTCGGGTTATGATGACCCAGCAAGGTGGTGCGTTATGACCCAGCAAGGTGGTGCGTTATGACCCAGCAAGGTCGTACGTCATGACCCAGCAAGGTCGTACGTTATGACCCAGCAAGGTCGTGCGTTATGAACCAGCAAGGTCGTGCGTTATGACCCAGCAAGGTCGTGCGTTATGACCCAGCAAGGTCGTACGTTATGACCCAGCAAGGTCGTGCGTTATGACCCAGCAAGGTCGTACGTTATGACCCAGCAAGGTCGTGCGTTTTGACCCAGCAAGGTCGTACGTTATGACCGAGCAAGGTCGTGCGTTATGACCCAGCAAGGTCGTGCGTTATGACCCAGCAAGGTGGTGCGTTATGACCCAGCAAGGTCGTACGTCATGACCCAGCAAGGTGGTGCGTTATGACCCAGCAAGGTCGTACGTTATGACCCAGCAAGGTGGTGCGTTATGACTCAGCAAGGTCGTACGTTATGATCAGCCGATTGTTACATGGGCCTCATCACGAGCACATTGTATGAAGTAAGGGTGTTACAATGTACGTGGATTTGTGGTGAAATGAAAAACAGTTAAGTAGTGTGCACCTGTTATAAACAGTTTTTGTGTTCACCCTGTATTGTCGCGGGGAACCATGATTACCTATCTTGCCCTCAGTTTTTGTTTTTGTGTTAACGGACTGAACTACCCCTATTAATTCGACACCGTGAAGATCATGTCTGACTCTTGCCGGCTCATGTCTAATGAACTCACACGTACTTTAATCCTCTTAACTACTACAAACAGGGTTCTTCTGAAGCTAACAATTATTTGTCTAATGTGTAACAAGTGTGTTATGTTAGCTTGCCGTGTGTTACATAATACTTCAGAGCATGCGATTGCATCCCACACGTCCCTACAAGAATACCGCTTCGTCATCGCAATCAGTACAGTCTCCTTATGTCCTGGCAGAAACTGCACCAATGCGGGATTCAAACCCAGGTGTCTCTAATGAGCCAACATGCCAAGCTCGAATGGAATGGTATATTTACTAGGAACAATATTTACCATCATCCCCCCAATATATTCAGAATGGAATTCAGTCTTAATAGTGAGTGAGTATCGTTGTAGACACAGCTTTTCTGCATCCTACTGGGCAAACGTTGGATTGTCTTCCGTAGTATCCTCACATTCTATATTCCATGGCCTGCCCACACCAACTGCAAATCCCGACAACACCCCAATGGTGTTGAGTCAGAGACACGTCTGGATGTGGACACAGGGGATGACCAGGACAATCCTGTGACACACCACTGCTTCAGACAGTTGACGTCAGCACGAGCCTGCTGCCTTACTGGAACCCTAATGTCTGGCCTCCGCGCTGGGCAAGTGGGAAGATGATTGATGTATAATATGTTATGATTAGTCCACATGTCAATGATCGCCATGTTCCCGTGTATGATCAGTAGCTCCATCCTGCTGTGTACAGTCCTGATCATGTGCTGCCAACACTGTACCCATCGTCATCGTGGACTGCTACCAAACAGTCTCCATCTCAACGAAGTCTGCAAACACATCTTCCATCCCTAAAGCATGAACAGTATCTCGATTCATCAGAAAATATATTTTTTAATGTCGTGTTTGAAGATCTAAAAATGGCTTGGTCACTGCTTTCTTTGGCCTTGTATGCATCCCGTCCGATTTAGTGCCCTGAAAGGACATCCTGACCTAAGACCTGAACCTTTTCGACCCAGCTTGTCAACGTTGCCGTCAAAAGTCAGATTCCCGTGGCAAACCTGATGTCCCTGCTCTGGTGCGGAAATTCACGCCTTCTTCAAGGGAATGGTGTTAATTGTTGGCCCACCCATTTTACCAATCTGGCTCAGTTGGTTGGAATATCACATTGACAGATTTGCTGAAGTGTTTTGAAACAGCTTACTGTGACTTCAGTTACACCTATTGGGCGCATTTCACACTTTGAGAGACATGTATATTCGGATCTGATTAGATCGAATAAAGTCCTCTATTATTATTTGTCTCCCCAACGATAATATCATGTATCTTTTCAACGATACTGTATGCATAATTTCTATATTTTCTTTGAATATCACAAAAGAGCTAAAACAGTCCTGGTAATTGTACCGTACACGAATCGGTCTTGGAATTATTGTTGTTTGGTATACGGAACCATTTCCAGGACTGTTTTTTACTCAAACCAACTCAATACCTTTCTTCCACGGGTACCGTAATGTTGTAGCTTATGAATTATGTTATTCCTTTATCAAGAGCGGACAAATTGTCGAGTGTCGGGATATACAGACGTATTTCCATGGGCACATATAACGACACATACTCAGCGGCCCAATATTGTGGTGGGTGGTCTTGTGCATACAACACATGTCACAAATCACTTGAAGTTAAGCGACATTGGTCGCGGACAGTCCTGCCCCACAACGGAACACACGTGACACATCTGGTCTCATCTTAGGCTAGTGAGTTTGTTAATGAATGGGTACCTGGTGGGATAAGTCATATGACTGTTAACCTTCTAGCGGGTTATCCGGGGTGCATTAGCGCCTTGAGCATACACAAGTGTGTGGAACCGCATATTATTATAATATAAGGATGTATAGTCGATTGTAAGGATATAGTGCCACATACTCAATGGTCCAGAAACAAGGATGTATAGTCGATGAGAAGGATACAGGGGCACATGGAAAGGATATAGTGCCACATACTCAATGGTCCAGATATAAGGATGTATAGTCGATGATAAGGATATAGGACCCCAGATTTAAGGCTCCAGATATAAGGATAAATAGTCGATGATAAGGATGTAGGACCACATTGTAAGGATATAGTGCCACATACTCAATGGTCCAGATATAAGGATGTATAGTCGATGATAAGGGTACAGGGCCACATTGTAAGGATATAGTGCCACATACTCAATGGTCCAGATATAAGGATGTATAGTC
>VKKT01002050.1:41478-52228 GCA_008038995.1 Haliotis laevigata | reverse complement strand
TTCTGCCAAGTTTAAAATCTATTTCAATCCTTATCTTCATGAGTCTATTGTGTTTACTTGAGCATATGCTAAATAAATGTGTAGGACCAGGCGTACCACCACGAACAACTCCATCCCCAACTGGCCCACCTGGACAAACTTGTACCAGCCTTAACTGTAACCAGYCGGGGACAGCAAGGAGAGATATCAGGAATTGTAGATGTATCTGTAGACGTGGATATTCTGGGGACTCGTGTCAGAGGGGTAATTCTTGCTTTCCTTTTTGCACCTTTTACTATTTGCATTTCATCTATCTTATGCATTTCTTTCATCTACAAGACTCTGGTGTCTTCTGTCTTATTTATAAGGTTTCTTTCAATCTCTATTACACAGCCTTACTGTATTAGGATAGAAATTGTTTTACTAAATAAATGTGTAGGACCAGGAGTGCCATCACAAACAACTCCATCCCCAACTG
Source organism: Haliotis laevigata (assembly GCA_008038995.1). Classification (NCBI taxonomy): domain Eukaryota; kingdom Metazoa; phylum Mollusca; class Gastropoda; order Lepetellida; family Haliotidae; genus Haliotis; species Haliotis laevigata. Next base: position 51,771 of record VKKT01002050.1, on the reverse strand, counting down.
GCCCACCTGGACAAACTTGTACCAGCCTTAACTGTAACCAGGCGGGGACAGCAAGGAGAGATATCAGGAATTATGCATTTTATCATCCACAAGACACTGGTCTCATTTCCCATTTTTGTTGATCTCTCTTTTGTGTTATTATCTATTTGTTTGCTTTTTAAAGTGTTAAGAAAAAGCCTTCTTTGATTTAGATTAATATCAGTAATAGAAAGAACTGGTCCTAATCCGTCGTGTCGTGATTTGTGTCATTTAGGAATGATGTGACTTCCATTTCTTCATTTGGACTAAGATTGCTTGTGTTTAGGTCCAAGTAGTCCCCCAACCAGCCCGCCTGGACAGCAGACATGTACCAGTCTTGTCTGTGACAGAGATGGTACCAGCCTCAGTGATGTGAACAACTGCAGATGTGTCTGCAAACCTGGTTACTCGGGAGATTCCTGTCAACGGGGTATAATAGTTACTAACGTTACACATATGTAACAACAACCAGTTCAATTGATTGCATTGGTATTTAGGACGTGCCTAAATTATGTAAATGCTTCGCTTTGCTGAATCGGGGTTGATATGGCTGTAAACTCATATATATAAATTATGTTAAGTACAGTTCCTTTCAATCAAATCGATGTTTCAGATGACCAGTCTGCAGTTTGTCCTGGTCTAAACTGTGACATAGCTGGAACTGCGGAGACAGACACCGATTCCTGTACATGTCTCTGCAAAGTTGGTTTCACTGGAGACACCTGTCAAGACCAGAGTAGGACTGTCTTTCCTTTTATTCAAAAGAAAAAAATTCTTTCTATTCACACCCATTTCAATCTTCCCTAGGTTCTACATGTTCTTCTCCTTGATACATTCAAGAGTCTTCTCGTCTTGGTATCCTGTTTGGATACAACATGTCGGCATAATACTGTTGTCTGTTTGCTTCAAGTTGAACTGGGGGCGCTGGGGTAGCCTAATGGTTAAAGCGTTGGTTAGTCACGCCGAAGACCCGGGTTCGAATCCCTACGTGGGCACAATGTTTGAAGCCCATTTCTGGTGTCCCCCGCCGTGATGTTGCTGGAATATTGCTAAAAGCAGCGTAAAACCAAACTCAGTCAGTCAAGTTGAACTGGTCTTAAATCAAAGCCATCAGACCAAGTGATTTCATCTACGATTCGTTGTCTCAGTCAGAATACTGGATATTTTGAAATGACTCATCTGTTTTGCCTGTTTTCCCGTTGTCCCATTCACTCTGACGTCGTATTCTGTTTACGCGTACATCCATTAGGTCCACAGTGCACTGCTGCTGATCTCGACTGTTCCCAGGAGGGTACATGGGATGTGGATCTGGACAGATGCCAGTGTGTATGCATGGACGGATACTTTGGACTGCAATGCGAGAATACTGGAAGTATGACCGCATGATGTCATGTCACTGTCCTGTACCATGCATGGCATTTTGTGTTCGGTACTTGTGTGAAGATCTATAAATCTTCGTCTATAATGTTGAATCTATTTCAGTGTCATAGTTCTCGTATGAAGCTTTGTTGATATGAGGTTTGGTGACAGTTTTGTGGCTAGTGTGCATGCTGACGCCATTTCAATACCGCTATTTCTGATATTGCGACACTTGGTCCACCCTTGTAGCAGCTGTTTGTCTAAATGCATGTTGAATTGATCCCTCCTGTTTCAAGTCATGCTGCTTGATTCTTTGTCCATACACAGTTTAATGTCCGTATGCACGATGACGCTATTTCAATACCTGTGTTCCAATACCTACTGTGTGACGCTCTGCCTCTGTTATAGGCGTTTATGTGTCATCCGATGATCATCCCCAGTCTCTCTGCCTTTCCCCTGATGCTGCTATCGAGTTGAACCTTCTTGCTATATACATCTTGAATATATTTGATTTTATAACTTTTCACACCCGGTAAACCAAGTTGATTTGGTTTGTTTTCTTGTTTTGTCGTATGTGTAGGTGCTGCCGAAAATGTTCATCATCTTTCTTTTCGTGGATTGTAAAATGTTACATGTTACACATAAATTATACGTTTGACATATATATGGCTTTGACATATTTTAATCTGTTATGTACTACCCCATCGTATATATATATATATAGTGATATATGTTCCAGGTTTGCTTTGGATATTGAATTTCAGCTTGTTGTAACTTGAATGTCTTTCATAATACAACATAAGCTTTGCACACAAATAGCAAGGGATGTTGTATATACCTAATCATATTGAAATTTGGTTTTGATGTATAAGCTGCTTTGTTCATTTTCAGATTTCTATACAGTATATTTGAATGTTGCATTGTGTGTATGGTGATCAAGGTTGTCATGCAGCTTCGTACCTTATATGTTTCAGGGAGAATATCGTCATTGCTACTTAACTATTATGTCAAGCACGCCATATGTACTGTATATACAATTCTGGTATTAACATAATAGTGAAGCATCGAAGGTATCTTGGAAAGTGTAAAACAGGAGTCATTCACTTTAAAACATGTATATTTTAACGTGTATAAGAGTCCTTTTATATAAGGACTGGGGTAACAGATGTCATACACATGGTCTTTAAACAAATAATATAATGTGTGATTGAAAAAAATAAAGTTCTCGAGCCTTTTCACCTTTAATATGTCTTGTTGAAAGACTTATTAGTTCGGAGATGAACAATTATGATTGCTTTCAGTCGACCCGTGTGCCTCCTTCTCGTGTCTGAACAACGGACGTGTCAGTCAGCAGAACGGACAGTGTGTCTGCATCTGTCCCTCCGATTACACAGGAACTCGCTGTGAAACACGATGTGAGTACTGTTCACAATATTTTTGCTTTCCTCTCTCCTCGTATCAATCATTCTATACCAAATAATTTAAAGCGAACGATATTTTTTTCATGATGTAGAGTAATAAAACAAAACTACAAATCAACAAGTGTTTGATCGGGACACAAGAGAAGAACTCTTCCTGTGCTCTACAGATCAGTTCTTTGTTGTCAAGTTTGCTTTGTAACTGGAAGATGCCGTTAGGGTTGTTAGGCCACATTTGTAGCGACTACTGTGTCAATGTAACAATGACTGACTATATGTCATTGAACTCAGGGCATTTGCAGCTGTGATGTACTTGAAATAACGCCTGTAAATAGCGTTTAAATGAACTATAGAAGGTCTTCCTGACTGTGTTTGCAACTTTGTCTTTTCCCTTAGTCTGCGATGGTCGCCAGTTCTGTTTGAATGGGGGAACCCCCCAACGTGTCCCTCTACCGTCCAATGGCGTCTGTCCATGCACTTGTCTTCCTGGCTTCTCTGGTAACCAGTGTGAAACAGGTGCGACCATTTAGCACATTTTGGCGTAATCCTTCAGTGTACTGAATTTCCGAAAACTAAATCACTGGAGTGAAAAAAGACTTAAAGAATTTTTTGTCTGAACTACTTTCAGTCTGCCTTACGTTCAGAATACCATTATATGTATCATATAAAATATTTCATAAGTAGAACATTGGTCTATTCTTGTAAAAGAACCATAATTATCTCCGAAAATGCTTACATACAAATATCAATGGATGAGATAAACTTGAGCTGACCCGACTACTCTGTGTGTAATGCTTCCCTAGGTCCCCAGTGCTCGTTGACCTGTCGGTTCGGTACCCTGGTCCAGGCCACAGCCAACAGACCATGCTTCTGTCAGTGCAACCAGGGATACACAGGAGAGCAGTGTGACGGTGAGTGTCAGCAGAGCCCGTTGTGGTCAGTTGGGGGTAGTTGGCTGGAACATCACTTTGAACAATATTTCAGTTAAATCCCGGCCTCACAGCACCACGCTGGAGGACAATCCCGTGTAATTATGCCAGTAAATATTCACCAGTTCAGTTCAAGATACGAGCTCAGGTGGTGTAAAAACATGGCTAGATCGGGTTCTCATCTCAAGTTGTTAAGTTCCTGGAAATACTGGGGTGAGGTGAAAAATGGGATTTAACGTTCGTACAATGTAGTGTAAGTAGCGACATGTATTTCTGTGAGAGGCTATTGGCACTAGTCCGGTCTAATGCCGGTTTTATAGCAACCCACTGAGATACTATGTGGGTAGATACCTCACTGATGCACTGTACACGGACTCTCAACCGACCAGTATACCCATATCCTTTCAATGTAGAAACGTCCTTTGCTTTGACAACAACTCGCTGGAATACCTTTGTAAATGTGTTTTAAGGGACGAATATGACCTCACTGAGTTTAAAACTAAAACATCGATTGTAGGGCATTATAAGGAGTTACTATATTTAAAATGTATAATGTTTCAGATTGTTGCTGCTATTGAATGTAATTGAAGACAATATGTAATATTTTGTCATGGATTCGTCTTGAAGGTTATTGATATCAGTTCAAGGAGTAAATTGCTCTTTAGCATGACGAGTAAAAAGAAAAGTATGTGATATTATCATTATTCACTTACATACTGACCAAAATACGAGTTGTTACAACAGATATCCAAACAAGTTGATCATTTCAGCTTGCGCATCAAACCCATGCCTAAACGGAGGATTCCCATCACCGAACGCACAGTGCAACTGCGCATGCCCAGTAGCATTCAGCGGACAATTTTGCCAAACCCCCGGTGAGTAGCCCGTGAACATGGCGGCTGGAATCTATAATAACTGAAATCGCGATCTTTTTCTGATGGATTCAAGACTAGTCGGTTGAAATGGTTATGTTAACGACAATGTCGATACATTGTGGATGGTGATGATGATCCAGGCTAGTCTTCTTAGGCTCATCATCAGCTCACTTCCCTTACACACAGGCAAATAGAACATTTAAATATTCGTCTTCTAATGGAAATTGGTTGAAGTGAGCGCCTGGCCTTGCTATACATCACAAGCTGAGTCGACCTGCTTTTCATTAAAGACCAGAGTAAAGACGTGATCGCTCAGGGAGGGAAATACATTCTTGTGCCTTAAAAGTCCATTCGTGAGCTACAGAATGGTAGACTTTTCTATTGAGAGGTTAAGATTTTGCCTCTTCAAGGATATTTTCTTGAACCAGCAATTGATATTGTAACCCCAACATCCCTTTCTGGCTCCTTTCTGATCCGTGTAAATATCACTAGAAGTGTAGTATGATGAGATGTAAGACACCCTGTAAATATTTTGTATTGTGTATTCTGACATTTAATAGGGTGGAAGTTTTGGGGGTCAGTCAAATCACTTTTTCGGGGGGAGAAGTATTGTTCCACATTTTCAGAACAAAGGAAAAACACCCCCTGCATCCTAGGGAGACTTGAAACATTGACGTCATGTTTTTGGAGGGAACGGTTTCCATTACCGGTTTCGATTACCACCAGGCCTTGGTGCAGTGTTAGCTTTAGACATCTTAATTACTTCTTTCAGGGAATCAGGTGTAATGAAACAAAAATGGCGAGCTTATTTTTCATGTACATTATTAATGTGCTCCTCTACCATTATCATTGTTAAAAGTATGATTATCACCGCCAGTCTGTGATCCCCAACTCTGTCAGAATGGCGGTACACCGGTCGTGAGTGGCGGACGCTGTGTGTGCCAGTGCCCCAATGGATTTACTGGGCAATTTTGTGGAGCTCGAATTCTTATAAGTGAGTAGTGAATGTTATGCAGCCTCAGTAACGCCGCGGCCAATTTAGATTGACTGAACGTGTGTATACAAGGCGGTAAGACGGCCTTAGCCTATTATAGAAAGGTATACATACATACATACTAACATTTGTATAGCGCCGATATCCAGCTCAGCTGCTCAAAGGCGCTTTGTTTTTTCCCTCGATTACTGGATGTCAATCTCAGCTGCACATCGTATTATCAATCTCTACTCCCTGGGGACCATACAACTCTTGCAGGCGCACCGAGTTAGTGTGGCTTTCCCATCCTTACGAGGTACCCATTCACAGCTGAGTGGACTGGGACACATAGTCACAGGTGTTTGCACGTATTCATGTGGCCACCATCTGGTCAAATACCAACGGATTCGGGGGTTCTTTTAAGTGCACAGAGTTGTGTACTGTACATTAGGGGTATGGGCTTATTATGGCATTTCGAAACGATGAACGTTCAGAAACATACGGCCACCCCATATATTTGAAATGTGAATATGTTAAGTATGTGGATCATCGCATCTATTTTTATCAGTTTACTCCAAATATATTTGTACAGCATTTTGAAAGGGACCTACTTTCACTAAAACATGGACTGATGATGGCATCAAAATGAATTTGTCAGTTGAGTCATTAAGTCCATTACATCGTAATTATCATTCCTTTCTGTTTTGAATTCATTTATAATGTCCCAAAATTCGTGTGTATTTACAAAGTACACGTGGAATGTATTTGTACTGTCCTGTTTAAGCTTGCGACCCAAGCGCGTGCCAGAACGGCGGAACCAACACGCGAATTGGAAACACCTGCAGATGCCAATGCCCCGTGGGAACTTCCGGTCTCAACTGTGAACAAGGTAAGTTGATTCATCGTTCTTTGAGGATATGATGCAGAGGATAGGTGGCACTGTCAGTGCTCGCTGTAAGTATTACTGCGTTCCTTAGCTTAGTGGCATAATGCTGACTAATACGAACAGAAGCCGAGCTGGGGAGGGGCCGTTCACCATACTCCTTAGGTATTTAAAGTCTCCTGATTTGATCAAGCTCTACGTGCAGTGTTGCAATCATTTGTTTTCTGAATCCGCTCTGAATTCATTTATGATATTACAAATGTCCTGTGTACAAGGATCATCTGGAGTGTACTGTTCTGTTAAAGCTTGCGACCAACGAGCGTGCCAGAACGGCGGAACCAACACGCCATTTGGAAACACCTGTAGATGCGTCTGCCCCGTGGGAACGTCTGGTCTCAACTGTGAAATTGTCCCACAAGGTAAGTACTCACATTCCTGTTGTGTAGTCAAAGTCTTCTAATTTCGGCCAGTAGCATGTTGATTCAATCGGGTCTGCTTGCCAAATCTTATATGATGTTGTGTCACATGATCCAGTGAGTATCCGGTACGAAGATCACTGTGAGCCAGCGATAGGTATGCCCTCATCAGTATTATGCAATACCACTGCTACGTGTACAAAATCGAGTACATTCCAGGCGTTTGGGCTTGATACCACCAGTAAAAACCATCCGCTGCAGCAGACATATATTGTGATGATGCCGGACAGTAATCGTTTGAGCAATAAGTGTACATACACATCTTGGTTGGTAATAAGTGTACTTACACATCTTGGTTGGTAATAAGTGTACATACACATCTTGGTTGGCAATAAGTGTACATACACATCTTGGTTGGTAATAAGTGTACATACACATCTTGGTTGGTAATAAGTGTACATACACATCTTGGTTGGTAATAAGTGTACATACACATCTTGGTTGGCAATACATACACATCTTGGTTGGTATGCTCTTTATTTCAACAGTCGGTTCTTGTCATAGCTGAAATATTACCACGAAAAACTTTTATTATCACAGGAAATGTCTATTAAACGCAGAGTCCTCCTACGATTCCCAAGTTTAAAATAACCACGCAAGGCTGGTCTCCGCACTATGTCGTCATGAGGGGCACTCCCCGTGATATGGCATCAAGGGGAGACATTCCTCGCGGTATGACTTCAGGGGGAGACAATTCTCGCGGTATGACATCAGGGGGAGACATTCCTTGCGGTATGATTTCAGGGGAAGACAATTCTTGCGGTATGACTTCAGGGGGAGACAATAAATACAGGAAACAGTTGTTACAAACATAGGAGTACGTTATGGATACGGCTACATTTCGTCAGTTAACTTCGTGATATGTTTCCTATCTCTGGAGGATACACGACACGGCAAACTGTGTACGAAGATCGTTGTGTCACACTGTATTTGTCCCACACAGCCACAAGGACATGAACCTGTCAGGTATCAAAATGCCCGCACTAAGTATACTGGATAAACATATGGATACATGTACCTACCAAAATTGACTCTACGTAATAATGACAATTGTTTTCAGATTGCAGTCTGACCTACTGCGAGAACGGCAGAGTTGTGTCCTCCAATGGCATCTGCTCGTGTAGCTGTGACCCTGGTTTCACTGGACTGACCTGCAGCGGTAGGTACCAACCAACCACGCGTCACGTTCCCCCCGGGGGTACTCATACCGCTCAGAACGATGTCCTGGGGGTAACTGAACGTTGTTCTACGCTGCAGTTTTCCCACACCCACCCACAATAACGTATTCATGTTAATTTTGCGTTATTTTTCAGATCAGACTCCCACGTGTAACCTGATCTGTCAGAATGGAGGTGTCTCCGTTAGAAACCCGTGTTCCTGTCAATGTCGCTCTGGTTTCACGGGGGCTCTGTGCCAGTTTAGTGAGTTACGTCTGGAGACATCATGCAACCATGTTATCTCTATTTTATCCGTAGAAACCAATGCATAATATCATTGTTGACGCATTGACATTATACACATATGTCTCAACAGGCATGGTTTGGCAACAAACACTAGCGTCCCGATCAACAAAGCATTCGTAACGTTACAAACTGTCGTAACTCTACTGTTTAAAAAAGGCCTACGGATGTCGTAGCACTTCGGACGCTTTGTGGATGGGGACGCTGGGCTCTTATATCTCGGTGTTAGATGGTGGGCTGGATCTTTGGTCAGTGGCTCTTATATCTCGGTGTTAGATAGTGGGCTGGATCTTTGGTCAGTGGCTCTTATATCTCGGTGTTAGATGGTGGGTTGGATCTTGGGTCAGTGGCTCTTATATCTCGGTGTTAGATGGTGGGCTGGATCTTTGGTCAGTGGCTCTTATATCTCGGTGTTAGATAGTGGGCTGGATCTTTGGTCAGTGGCTCTTATATCTCGGTGTTAGATGGTGGGCTGGATCTTTGGTCAGTGGCTCTTATATCTCGGTGTTAGATAGTGGGCTGGATCTTGGGTCAGTGGCTGGATTATGACATTGAGTTAAGTGGTTCCTCTCTGTTCTTCCCCAGCTGTAAGGGCAGGTACCTGCGACAACTCCGAGGAACTCTGCGGCCCAGGAGGCGTGGCCACCACGGACTGTAATGGCCGCTGCGTCTGCACCACGTGTCCAAGATTTATGGGAGGACCACGATGTGATATTGAACTGAGAGGTATAACTTTTATGGGCCAGTGGGGTACTTATGACACCTTTGTAATTGTTTGATTGTCAAGTATCCTCCCCACTCACTATAGGTTCAAACCGAAATTTTGCCTCCCCTTTCTGTAAAGATATACAGTATCTGAAGAATCAGTATAATTAAGTATATAATGCGTAATCCTGTATGCCTGTCTGATTGTGTCCTCGAGTTAACGTTTCCTGAATGTTGGTGAACTGATTCCAGCCAACCTGTGTGATGGCTGCTCCTACCGGAACGGCATTGGCTACACTGGTGTCCAGCAGAGATGCGACTTGTTTGTGCGCTGTGTGGAGGGTGTTAGCGGGCTACCAGTGCCAACTATCTTTGAATGTCCTCCTGGAACTCTTTTCGATCAGAGAATGCTTGTCTGCAACTTCCCCGACCAGGTCTCCTGTAGAGACGGTAAGGTCACCTAAACAGTATGTGTTCGCAAATGCGTTCCAAATATAATATAAATACAAAGTACTTATAAACAAACATTCTATTGCAATACCTCCACGGTTCATCGTCCGTACCGTACACCAAGAATGGCAGTCCCCATTTTTCATTTGAATATTCCGGAGTGCCCAGAGATCATCTGGATGATCACGGTGTCCTTGCAACTGTATCTGGGTTTACTCCTGGCACAGTAGCACCTTAACGTTATTTTGAAAATTTTAAGCTAATTATCCCTACGATTTAATAAAATATTATTTTTGGAAAAACGTTGATTCCTGTTCTGATTCAGAGCTAGTGTGTTTATATGTTCTTAAAGACAAATTATCATCTGAAATCACCTGATGACAGTTAACGAATACTTTTCCATCTCATGCCATTTCCAGACTTTTGTATTGGTAAAGCAAGCAACAGCACGTACTCCCATATCCGGGAGTGCCAACCCTATTGGCGTTGTTTCAATGGGAGGACCGCCCAGAGCATGTGCTGTCTCCCCGGGCAGGGCTACGACCGTGGACTTCGTCGCTGCGTCCCCGACCCCAACTGCGGCGAAACCTGCGCACGTGACGAGACCAGCAGGCCACCATGTCCTGGAGAACAGAGTAAGAGGCCATCCAGAAACATTTTAAAGTCGTGATTAAAATAAATGAAGCCTGTGAAACGTATACAACTAAACTTAGTAAATATATCTCTTCTGTAGCCAGGGAAACGTAT
>VKKT01002049.1:71269-81554 GCA_008038995.1 Haliotis laevigata | reverse complement strand
AACCCAGTAAAACAGCTGTACATTGCAGTCAACCCAGTAAAACAGCTATACATTGCAGTCAACCCAGTGAATATTGTACAATGTAGTCAACCCAGTAAAACAGCTATACATTGCAGTCAACCCAGTGAATATTGTACAATGCAGTCAAACCATTAAAACAGCTGTACAATACAGTCAAGCCAGTAAAACAGCTGTACAATGCAGTCAACCCAGGAAAACAACTATACATTGCAGTCAACCCAGTGAATATTGTACAATGCAGTCAAACCATTAAAACAGCTGTACAATACAGTCAAGCCAGTAAAACAACTGTACAATGCTGTCAACCCAGAAAAGCAACTGTACAATGTCTTCAACCCAGAAAAGCAACTGTACAATGTTGTCAACCCAGAAACACAGCAGTCCAATGCTGTACAATGTTTTCAACCCAGTAAAATAACTGTACAAAGCTCAACCCAGTAAATGAGCTGTCACAACTGTTATCTTTGTTCACGGAGAGAACATATACTTCCAATACTTTCTGCACATTGCAGTCAACCTGACAACCATAACAATAATACAATGCAACATGACAGTCACTTTGCTCATACCAAACAAACACATGGAAATCAGAAAATATCACTCTGAATCACTTGAAGCTATGGATCTCTTCTGACTTAAAGTTGAGGACCTCCTACTGTCTTCAGTACTTCATCCTCAAACACATGCATATCTCACCAAGCCTGTAGAGTGATACAAGCCTACGAGAGTCTTGATGTCTTTTAGTAAGCATGTGACTACACTCATCGCTTGTTGAAAATCAAAGTTTACAGAACTCTTGTATGGCTTCAGAAAGCTCTGTTGTTCCAACACTGATGCTACTGACATGCCAACAATGGTTCTTGTAAACTGAACATGTGCCTCTGTAGTATGTCTTACATACAGTGCATTATTTTCATTTCTGTTGCAAACCATACCCAGGTGAACTCACTGCCCTAAAGCTCTTCTTATCAAGTGCAGACTGGAAAAAAGTATGATATAAATATATAATTGCTGTTATTATTACTGTACTCAACCACACTTCAGCAGTCACATTACAGTAGTCACGCTAGCAAACACCGCCTGGAGAGCGGAAGGTCGTGGGTTCGATCCCCGACCGCCTCATACCATAAGACGTTAACATATGGTACTTGTTGGTCCCTGCCTGGCATTCATGGGTACAACAAGGACTGGTCGGCTTGGGGTCAGTATAATGTGTCTGAGTGGGGTATTCATGCTTCACTGCGGCATGGTATCTCAGTTGGCTAGACACATTTTCTCGGAAATTCATGCGTCAAGAACTGTGTCAGACATAGGGCTCACATGTTATTAACATTCACAAAGTCTGTGTATAAACATAATTATCTCGTTTCCAAATGAACATTAAAAAAGAAACGCCAGCGGAATCTGACGAAATACTTGATAATGGTTTGGTTTTGATCTTATGGTGTTTTATATTTGGTGTTAGAATTAAATATTTTAATATCGTCATACGTATCGTATCGCCACCGTTTTATATCGGGATTCGTATCGTATCGCAGCTTTAGTGCACAATACTTTGGCAATATATTGTTGTGAGTGAAATGTTAGTACTGTGATGTATCCTATCGCAGGTTGTGTGCCAATACCAGCACTAGAGTAAAACTATACTAATGTTACCCATTAAAACCTATGTAGATCCTAAGAGAATGAACTGATGTGAGTAGATACTCAGTGACTACTTGGTCCACTGCTCCACACACACAGTTTCTTGCCAATATACATATCAATAATTTGACAATATTGTCCACATAGGAAGGTGAATCAAACATATTCCATCACATTTTTAACTCATACTGACCAGCAGTTTAAGCATATTTCAATATTGATAACCTCGGAAAAACATAGCTGTTCTCCATACCATAGTTGAAATGCATATGTCACGTGATTCTATGAGATGCAGTGTTTAACAAGGCTCAGAGCAGGTATCTGGCTATGTATTGACCCAACAGGCCGGATGATCGACACCCATCAAAGGCTGACCATCAAGGGCTGACCATATGACAAGCAGAGATGGTTGGTCTATTCAGTCAATATATCTCTTAGTTGCACAGGCTCCATCAATATACACATGAGATATGATAAATGCAATAGTTTTCTCTAATTCATTAAACTTATCAGCTGCTGCAATGAACAAGGCAACAATTCAAAATATATTTACCTACTGGATTTAGTACACGATACCCAGACGATGGTTATCATGCATAAAGGGTCATTTCAGGTACTAACATTTGATGTGCAGAGTTGCATCCCTTGGACACCCCAGAAGCCTCTGATCGTGGGTACAACAGGAAAACTGTTCAAAGCGGTGTTAAAAGCACACAGTCAGGGGTGCAAATAACTTTTAAATTGCTAGTGTACTGCGTAACAGTGGCACATGTAGAATCACTTGCCCTGATAATTTTTTCCACTATAAAGGCCTATTTTCTTGTTGATTTCTTAAATAAACAACATAATTAACATTGGAAAGTCAACGGGACACCGGTACAGCGTGATATACAAATTTGCTTGCCCGACAGAAAAGAACACTGGACTGGGACGTCGGGCAATGGGTTATATCCATCCCTGACAGTCATTATTTATTTACTTGTCAAATAGTTACATTTCAAGGGTCCTCATCATCACAACCATGCAAACAGTTGCACACTTTGTTTGAAACCTTGGGAAGAGAAGATTGGACTGGGCTTCAACTCGTTTGCAAACAAATGCACTTATTCTGAAATAGGAACAGATGGCCTTTTTGCTACTGGCGTGCGTTATACGTTTCCATTCATGCACAGCCACATGAGCTCAGACACAAGACTTGTCCGCTATGCTGAGGATACCTATGTTACTACACCATTTAGCCTTAGACACGAAGCACATAGAGTTACACATCCTGACCACCCATTGTAAAAAATAAATTGGAAAACTTTAAGAAATGTATGGTGACACAAACAACTTGGTCTATGGCATACCTCTTCATACATCTACTCTTGAAACTAGTCAATTAGAACCGTATATTATGAGTGATACCTATGTTACTAGGGCTGTATTTGCACGAGACCTTCAACATGAAATTAATTAGTATATAGCATTATAAAAAATAGTACAGTCATTGGCTTCATACAGGTATTGGTGCTTTTTTTCACATTTTCACTGTTTGGTTGATTTTTCCAGTTAAAATACATACGTTACTGATACATACGTTACCAAGATATAAGTAACAATGGCTTTAGAGCTTTCCTTTAGAACTATTCTTGCTTCCAAATTTAAAATACGTCATTGCTGTTTAGATTGTACTTGTAATAAGATGTAGTGTCATGTTTCCACCGCGTTCTTGATTAGACTCGAATTTTGATACCCTTTGATACGTAGAGCTTGTCAGCATTTCAACAGAAACTCAGAGGTAAGTATTTGATATGATGGTTATTACATTATGCCTTAGTAAATGACAAAAAACAACATTTACACTGCTGTGAAGAGTTCATAATTTTCGCCAAGTCTCTTTACAAGATGTGATACCTACATTACAAGTAATAACGTTACAAGTAGTAACGTAGGAGTAACAAAGGTATCACCAGTTTCAGTGTCTATTTCAAGGTGTTTATAGTGCATTCACTGCTGTTATATTACGTTATATAGCAGGTATTGAATTACTCAGGTGCAAATATATAACCTGTGAACAAACACAATAAATATACATGTAAAAAATGGTGTTATAAAAGAAAGCATGCATACATCTAACTGTATATCTAGCTAAACATTCAAATGCAGATCTTCAGCATGATACATGGTAAACTTTCAAATGATAATGATGTAACATAGTTGAAAGCTTGATTTCTACAAATTCAGAAGTTGATAATTTGACAAATTCACAGTCACCAGTGTGTTGACAAGGTCTGTGTGGTCTGCTGCTATTTATAAACTCTTTGCGTCAGACTTGTGACTATTGGGTTTGTTGTCATTTACATGTTGGCTTTGTATGTGGTTTCAAATTTAACTGAGTTAAGAGTATGGGCTGAAGCTTCAGTTAAAGTATAAATTAGTTTACGAGAAGATATGTTTCAGGAGGACGTCTGCTGTAGCTTTTCGTAAACGATACATACGTTACTCCGGGAGTTGGTTGAGGTTATTATTATTGATACAGGGGTGTGAACTGGTTTAAATGTTTCAGAACCGCCTTAGTTGCCATTTTCCCCGTAGCATTTTGTTAACATACAGTGTTAAAGTAAGCTGATTGTGCGTTATGCCTTCTGTTAAGACATTTGGAAGTGATACCTATGTTATGTCTGAAAGCATATCCATTGGGGCATGTCCAGTTTAATTCATATTTTGTTCTTAAATGCCATTTTTAAAGGCCAATTTACTGTTTAAAATTGATAATTTATTTATATTGCTGAAAATTGATACTTACATGTAATTGATAATACAGACTGGAGATGTTTTTAATGTTCAAAAACAACATGTTGTATTTTGTTTCTGGCAATAAAACATTAATCTGTCGATATGTCTTTAATTTTAATCACAGACAACACTCTTCTGTGGTGTGAATTGATTGAAATGTCAGGGCAAAGTATATTAAGTCGCTTTAGTGATCTATCAAGATTGGATTGGATTTTTTAAAGACACTATAACCAATACTTCCATGAGTGATGAGCAAACGCTTTAACCACTAGGCTACCCCACCGCCCCTATAATGGGTTCTACTAACCATAGTCTTAAATACAGATATAGAGATTACTAAGTGTATATTCTTGTAAACTAAGCTGGGGCCATGATCGATCAAAATTGAAATTGATTAATTTATCAGTAATCATATATTCCAAAACTGAGGTTTTTTAATTGCAGTTTTTAGTATACATTTTAAAAAATAGTAGCACTTCAGAATAATTGCTTTCCATATCTGGAACAGTTTGATCGGTAACCATTGAGGCCTTGCTGCAGCCAATGAATGAAAACAAAATGCAACCAAAACAATTTATATGTACAATATCAGTCAGTTACCATTTTATGGTTAATATATCCATCAATATCCAAAGAGGGTCAATATCCCATACATCTTAAGCTGTAGAAAGAGACTTGTTCAATGTCACTTATCTTTGTAACAAATACATGTATATAAAAATATCTCAGCATTTCATGAGAATATAACTCATGCTGGTCTCTCACATGATTGTTTGTTTCGGCTGTTTCACATCAGTGTCATTGGTCACCTGAGATAGTGACACCTATCTTTAAGGTTCTTTAAAAAATAAAATTTAGTCAGACAAAAATGAACAATCATTCAACAAACATGTACTGCCAGCTAATCCTTTGGACAAAGTATATTGTTTTTTCATAGGCACAAAGATATTCTGTCTGCAATGGTAAACCTACAGACATAAACATTTGTTACGAATCAACTGTGCAAGATAACAGTGATAAATGAATCAATGTATTATTAGTTAATCCAGAACATAATCCATTTAATGATTTAACAAGTTTTTCTGCAACACAACTAGCCACTCAGTCAGTCCTCTCAGGTTGTGCTGCCAAGTATGTATTACATAACATGCAAGACATTTACTACATCAAACCTTTGATAACCCAATCTCAGATTGAATAATTGCACGAGAGATGAAAAATGCCATGTATGAACCACCTTAGAGGATGAAATTTTTAAAGTTATTTGCGAATGCTGCCATCTCTATAATTAATACATGTACTTGTAATGAAGTCATTCATTTTGCATCAAGTGAATGAATGGCCCTTAAACAAGTGTTGGGCTGATGCGATAAAACACAGATGACAAGAAGGAAGTAGAAATTGTTTTATTACATGCAATTTACCTGGTAAAGTAAGGGCTGTTACTGCTTTTGAGTACAGTGATTAAACTTCATTGTTGCAAAATAAATATGTGCACATAATTGCTGTATAATTTAGCACATAATTGTCCATTACACACTAATATAAGTTTGAAAGGTGAAAGGGTTTGGTAAGCAAATATGAGAATTCAAGGGGATTCCCATGTTTGTCAACGAAGTTCTATCTTGATAGTCAGAAACATATTCCATTCCATATCAACATTACAACAATCTAGTCGAGCTCCCCACCTTCAACAGCTGTTTAAATAATTAAATATGACAGAAGAGATTCCTCTGTAAACAAGCCCGGCAGTGAGAAGTGTCATATGAAAAGAGATGTTATCATGGTTATGAATAGGTGATACTGATAGGACATATCGGCTCGTCAACCCGGAGATCAGGGTTGTACTCCTTATACTCCAATGGATTTTACAGAATTAACTATCATATTAGGTATATTTATATTAAAAAATCATGTGCTTGGTTCAGTTGTGTGTCTTCCTCTGTGATTCTGATCCCTTTATCATTGTGACGCTGAATAACCTAACTGGACCTACTCGTTTAGATTTTACAGACGCTTCAACAAATATTAACATACAATACTTCCTCTTTTCGCCTCCTATGTTTCAGACATTTAACTTTAAATGCTGCAAACATTACACGATAAACAACAAAAATCAGCCAACAGGTGACACTCCAAGCTGATCAGCACGCTAGGGGTAGTTCTTTCCCGAAGAGCACTCGTGATAGGGGATTTTGTCACTTGTGACAACGACTGCCCATATTGATATCAGTTTACGAACTGGATTAATAGTGTTCGATCCCGATACGTCACGAATGATGACCCCCGACAACACCATTACCAGTCGATATGGAAGCGGCTATGTTTTAGAAGGTTAGTAGAGGATCTGAAAGGGTCACGATTACAAAAATACGAACCTACCAAGGTTTGTTGTGGTCCTACTCAAGCCGCCATGACACTGACGTCACTTTCGGATAAAATCCGGAAAATAATATTTCATGGACGTAACTACCTAGGGTGTCTGCGTTACGAACGTAAAAAGTTACACGTTCACAACTGCCCCAAAGCAAATCAAAATTAAATGGTTAGTCTGATTACAATTATGTTAGTAATTATGTTAATTACGTGTTGGGCTAGTTCATCCAAAGAAAAATTGTTAAGTTAGGTCTAATTAATGACTGATATTTCTGTAATTATTTGGTGTATTCAGCGCATTATACAATTTGATTTGATTTGATTAAAGGATTAGCATCGCAATGGTGTTCTTATACAGAGATCTATTTTGTGGCTATATGTCTAAATCAAAATAATTTACATGTAAGCAGGGAGACTATATAAGGGTTGTAGAGTATCCCTGATGTAAGTAAACCATTTTGTGAGTGCCTTCGCTCGATCAACTTCTTGCATAGTCAAGTTCGAGGCTACATGCAAAGCCAAGCAATCCATGTATATTCACCAAGTAACCCTGTCCAAACTTACTCTCTTCAAACTGGTTGACTGCATATTGTGGGCTAGGTGGTCAGTCTCTGTGAAATTTACACGACGGGGGTTTGATGGCCTCATTGTGTTTGTTCATGGTCAGGTACGTTTATTCTGATCCAAGTTATAACTTGGAGATCCCCACGTAAATAATCTAAATATAGATACAAATAATTGTTGAATGTCATTGTCCACGTGCATGTAAACAGATTGCTATTAATAACCTATCACTACCTATCGGTATAGAAGAGAAGATATTTGTTTTGGTCCAACACTTGGGTACGAGTTCGCCAAAAACGTTTTGGGTACAAGAGAGTGAGTGAGTATGATTTTACGGCCCTTATAGAATTATTCCAGCAATATCCTGGCGGTGAACACCAGAAATGGGCTTCACACATTGTACCCATGTGGGAACCGAACCCGGGCCTTCGGCGTGACGAGCTAACGCTTTAACCACTAGGCTACCCCACTGCCCCTTTTGGGTACGAACCTCCGTTGAAATGGTTAAGTGGTGTCACGTGGCACTACTTGGTTAGCCCTCTTCCCAACAAGACAATATGTTGCTGAACAAGCTGAACAACAAGGGGGTGGGGGTCTATGGAGATACAACGATGTTCGTTCCCCCTGAACAACTTTCACTCTACAATTGTTCATGAATTTTTCACACTTCTGTTTTGACTTTCTATCGGAGAAAAGGTGTACATTTCCACGGAATTCAATGGTTTTTTTACCTGAAATAAGATTATATGAAAAAATATATTCCTCCCGCCCGACCCATATTTTTTTAAATAAGTGATAAGAACCAAGATAAGAACCAAGATTCTTGTATGTGGCCTTAAGTATTCACGGAAATAAACTGTTTTTCGGCGTTTATTTCGTAGTTTGGAACACAAGTAAATTTTGATTGTTAAATATTCTATGACTATAGTTTTTCTGAACGTTTGTTTTTAACACTTTTTGTAAAATGAATAAATAAATGAGTTTACAGGAGAGAAAATCGTGTCATTTTTACCCCTTGAACTTTCATCAAAGTAAAAATGTACGTTTCCGTACATAATATGTTTTATGCAAAACGTCATATATCATTCATCCTTTATTTCTTTTGTCCTAATTGATATACAAAATACTTGATTTAGGGAGTATGGGAGATGCCTGTACTCTTGTTGAAAGTCTACTATTTTACGAGTTATCCATACAGCTCTAAACAGTACTGCAGGTAGTTGCTACCACCCAAGTTATAACACGTTTCTAAATTTGTTGATAGTATGCAAAGTTTTGTTATTTTTACCTATATAATGGTATTTTGGATGATTACAGGGCCAATTCAAAAGGCCTAGTTGGGAAAAAAACATATTTTTTTTATTATTTGATAAAACTATCTATTTTAATGAAGTGATAAACAAATAAACGTCAAAAACCATTTTATTCCTGTTTCATAGATACTGCCGATACCACCAAGTACCTGGGGATTAACATCTCTAGTGACCTTTCCTGGAAAACTCGCATTCACATTCAAGGCAAGCCGGACTGCAGGTATCCTGGGGTGCAATCGCAGGGCTTGTCCTGAGCCAGTGAGGGTATGCACCATAGCCCGCCCTATAGTGGAGTATGCTTCGACAGCTTGGGATCTCACCTACAGAACTATATCAACATCATGGAGAGAGTACGGAGGCAGGCAGCCAGATTTGTGTATAACTACACTGAGCGTGACCAAGGATACGTCACCGCCATGCTACACCATCTTGGATAGAAAACGCTTCAAACCAGGGGAGCCAGGACCAGAGACGCTTTCTTCAAAAAGATTATCAACAGCATCATTGATACTGACCTTCACAATTATACTCAAGAAGTTGACGCGCGCACGAGAGGATGATCCAATAACAACATAGCACAATTAAGGGGGAAATCAGAACTGTTCCTACACGGCTTCCTTCCCAGGACAGTCAGCATGCGGAATGGCATCCCACTATCCATATCAGACTATCGCCCTCAATATCTGTGTTCCAGGCGTCGCTCATGGCTCAACACATATTTAAAGTCCTATAATATATAGAAAAGCACAAAAATATGTTGCGATCGTACCCGCTTTTACAGAAAGATAAAAACCACAAAAAGACTGGCTGTATGGTACCACTCTGGCGGGCAGCGCAGCACTCACAACGCTGGAGGGCCTCGGGGGTGGCGGGGTGGCCTAGTGGTTAAAGCGTTCGCTCGTCACGCTGATGACCCGGGAGAGAAGTTATATTGCTAAACAGCAGGTATTTCTTGGAAAAAGGAGATAATTTACATACTTTAGGTTTATCACATGAATCGAATGAACATATTTTATCACAAGTTGGAAACATGTGATATCCTTGTGGAATTAAACTGCAAATCTGAATAAAAGTTATCGAATGAATTGAATTACTCGAGAAAAAGGAAGAGGTTCGTTAGGTATCCATGTCTTTTCAACATCGAAACAAAAAAATTGTTTTCACTACTGTGATTAAATTTCAATCACTATTCCCGATTGCAATATGTGCTGATTCATTCCGAGTGATATGTATGCTTTATATAAATAAACTGGCTTCCACGGGCTTTTGTGACGAATGGACATCACTGTGACGTCATCAGTGCCATGCCATCACAGGAAAGACACAATCGCTTCGAAAATCTAGGTCCTGGAATATATTGAGATTATTACACGAGCAAGTGTGGCATACGACTTATACGAAACGAGTGTATTATTACCTACGAAGGCGGACACATCGGGGTTCATATTTTTCATACGATGCCCTGTGAAGTTACGTTCTACATGCGGCGACGGCGGGTAGTCAGCCTGTGTTTGAAAGTAGATCTGGTTTATTTTCCTCAATTTGACGACTTCGGTAATAAACAGAATATTATATTCGTGCCCATATCA
>VKKT01002048.1:280575-290955 GCA_008038995.1 Haliotis laevigata | reverse complement strand
CCATATAGCTGGAATATTGCTGAGTGCGGCGTAAAACTAAACTCACTCACTCACTCTGAACACAACTCACTACAGCACCCTTGAAGATCCGGGTTAGAATTGGTCTTCAGTAACCCATGCTTGTCTATACCCATGAAGATCCAGGTTAGAATTGGTCTTCAGTAACCCATGCTTGTCGTAAGAGGCTTGCTGACTTAGTTCACTCATGTCATCATATCCCAATTGCGTAGAACAATGCTCATGCTGTTTCTAATTGGATTGTTAGGTCGTGACTTAATTATATATAGGGCACCACCATATAGCTGGAATATTAAACAAGACATGAACAAACTTGCTTCAACTCTGTATCACTATCATTTGGGCTTCTGTATAAAAGTCAGATCATGATAATAGAAATTTTGCTTACAACTGTTTTAATCTCTAAAAAATACGAAACTTACAAGGTTTGAATTTAATCTCTACTTGTCAGAGGCAAGTCAAATTCAAGAAATTCTGGTGCAATTTTCTGTATGGACTACAACTTTAGCCTTGAGGCAAATGGAAATGCAGATTGTTTTGTGGACTTTTGAAAAAAATAACCCTGTACCCTGATTGATAACCAATAAATTTCTATAATTTGAGTGATTGGAATCAACTGATTATGATTTACGATTCATGAATTGAAAACCTGTGAATATCTGGGTTAGAATTGGTCTTCAGCAACCCATGCTTGCCATAAGATGACACATCATAGAATCCCAAATGCTTAGATCAATGCTGAGTAAGTGAGTTTAGTTTTATGCTGCATGCAAGCTATATGGCAGCGGTCTGTAAATAGTCGAGTCTGGACCAGACAATCCAGTGATCAACAGCATGAGCATCGATCTACACAATTGGGGTACAATGACGTGTCAGCGAGCCTGACCACCCGATCCCTTTAGTCGCCTATTATGATAAGCATGGGTTATTGACGATCTATTCTAACCTGTATCTTCACAGGCCTTAGGTCGATGTTCATGCTGCTTATCACTAGATTGTCTAATCCAGACTCGATTATTTACAGGCTGCTGCCATATAGCTGGAATATTGCTGGAATATTGCTGAGTGCGGCATGAAACAACAAAGAAACAAAAAGTCATGAATTGAAGTAATAGGATTCTGATCATAATAATTCATGATTGATCAGCGGTAATAAATCAATATAATTACTAATAACTCTTTGATTAATTGTACTAAGAACTGAAATCAAAGCCATGGAATGTTGACTGTATATTGAACAATGTTGACTGTATATTGAACAATGTTGACTGTATATTGAACAATGTTGACTGTATATTGAACAATGTTGAATATTTGTTGGCAGATATCGAGAGAACTTCAACAACAATGTCGGGTATCATCGGTATAATTGTCGGAATAATAGTCTTGGTAATTATTGTCATCATCATCGTCTGTTTCTGTGTGTGTCGTCGACGACGTGGGTACACAGGCCGCACACTCTACTCGCCGGCTCCTCAAGCTCACACAACCACAACAACAACAACGTCCTACCCAGCCAATCACACGATATTGTACCCAGCACAGCACCCCATGCCACAACAACCGATGCCACAGCAGCCAGTCAACTACCAACACTACCCAGCACATCCACCCCCCGGACAAGGTAAAGTATTTTGCTGTGTACACTGAGGTTTTTGTACATTCAATTTGATGGGTTGGGAGGGGTATGTGTGATTAGAAGATCTTCTTGTCTTCTGTATGACTCTCAGATTTAACTGGTGATACCATTTGGTATCCGATAGCCACTGAAGTGGTTTGACTATAGAATGTCACATTTCATCTAATATAACTCTTCTACGAACTATTGATGTGGTGAGGTAGCCTAGTGGTTAAAGCGTTTGCTCACCAGGGTGAAGGCCTGAGTTTGATTCCCCACATGGGCACAATGTGTGAAGCCCATTTCTTGTGTCCCCTGCCATGATATTGCTGATATATTGCTAAAAGTGTCGTAGAACCCAACTCACTCACTCACTCACTCACTATCATTTCTGTTTGAACAGCTCCACCTCCATACCCTGGACCTCCACAAACAGGATATCACTCTGGACCTCCCCCGTATCCCATGGCAACAGGTGACCAACAGTGGCAACCGTCTCAAAAAATGGACTCAGCTGGATACACAGGAGGGATGGACCAATCATATTTGCAGAAAGCCTCTGCACCACCTCCTGAACCATATTAGATGTGTAATGCAAAATGTGATTGGACAATGCACAAAGTGCCAAAAGTTCTTATAGACACTAATGGACATTGGATTCTACTTGTTGTCATGGTGACAGTGGACACATGAACTGTTTAATTCAGGCTGGACCAATGTTATGCTTTATTTTATGGATTCTGTATTCCATATTCTTCAATGATATGTGAAAAAAAAGAACAAAACAACTTGGAAAAAACCTCTTGAAATAAGATTGAAATAGTATTGTGATTATTATATCTTCATAATAAGAATATTCATGAGATCTTAATGTGAAACAATTTTGTGATAATTAGTAGAATCTTGCTAAATTTAAGGCAATTTTTTAGTTAGGCATGAAATTTGTTTTGGGTTAATTGATTTTTTATTAACATAGTGGAGAAGTATGAATCTCAAGCTGCAGTAGGAGGGACTAGAATGTTATGAGGCTAAGACTGTTGTGTGGGTTGAACAGATGACAATTTTGTAACATTATCCACCAGTCAGCGGCTGGGAGAGGAGCAGTGTTGACACAATATGGGTGTTGAAGTGTTGTTTCTTCAAACATGACTTGGATGGCAAATCTGCCCTCCCACAAATTATCAAAAATGAAATATAACAGTAATTTCCCATCTCACAAACTCTGCTTAAACATGTCAGTTATTGAGAAAAGTACACAGTGGGAAGGGGAGTAACTCTGTGATTTGTGATTTGGCCTAAGCAACACCTCCTTTGATTGTTTTATATAAGATGTTGTTTTGCTTTTTCAACAGCTTAGGGATTGCTTATGAAACACTGTTGTTGCTGTTTCATATTTATTGTTTAACCACTGCCGTTCATTATTTTAGTGAGATCTGTGAATAACTGTGTTGTCCCCCATTTCACCCCCACACACTAGACGGAAGCTTGAAACTGACACAGGCACAGCACATTTCTGGAAGTGGAGGATGTGTACTTTCACAACTGAGACTAGTGGAGGTCAAATTAACTGAAATAATCAATGATTGGTCGCAGTGACCAAACAAAGGTCGGGGCCTTAAAACAGTTTTAATTCTTAGAAAACTCACTTCATTTACTGAAAAGTCATAACTGAATCTTTCTTAAAGACTGGGAGGTGGAACACTTTTTATTGATAGACAACTTCTTTGTTGCTGTAGTAGTTGCGACATTTCGGTGTAGATCCTAACACCGTTATCAAGCAAATGATATCAAGCAAATGTTGGCTTGTACGGTAAACCACCTACAAGCAACAAAGAAGACCTTTCAGGCGTTGTCTACCACATTCAATGTGACTGTGGTGACTCATACATAGTAGAAACGTGCTGCCCCCTAAACCTACGAATCAAGGAACATCAGACATCTGTAAAGAAAAAAAGACTCCAAATAATCCAATTTCCGACCACACCCAAGCCCACCCGAACCATACCATACTTTGGAACAACATCAGCATCCTAGAAGCCAACCGGTCAGATTACAAGATAAGAAAACTCAACATCAAACGACTCAACCCAACAATTAACAGAGATCAAGGTTATTACATCCCCCACGGCTTACGATCAACTAATCAAGCCTAACCGAGACTAACCCARCCTTTGTCTACTGGCTTCAATCATTCCTATCACAACAAGTGTCATGTCAACACACCATACATCAACCTCTTCTATTGTATAACCAATACCCGCCATGCATATATTTCTCCTTGTGCAAATGTTGTGTATCATTTGCTTGATAACTGTGTTAGGATCTACACCGACACATCGCAACAACTACTGCAACAAAGACGTTGTCTATCAATAAAAAGTGTTCCACTTCATCATACCAGCTTCTAAATGCCACTTAAGGAAGTAAAACTCTTGGAGGTCTTATGTTAACGTGATATTAGTCATCACTTCAAAGGATTAAGTTGCATCTTTTACATTGGATGTGAAAGTCACAAATGCAATTTGCTCAATATCTAAGTAAGACAAAAAGCAGCAGAGAACCATGTTATACTTATCTGCAATAACAACCTGAACAGGAAAATCTTAAAATTTACGCTAACCATTTTTTTTTCGATGATTGCTCATTGGTAATAAACCAATCATGAATTGTGAGATTTCACCCAATTCATAACACTAGCTCAGACTATAACCATAACAAGATTGTGCAGTTGATATTGGTACTGATGTCGACATTTTGGAGGTAACAGAAGTTATACATGTGAATTGGAAGTGGTTATGTCCCAATTATACTTCTGTGACAACCAGAATGACTCCCTGTTCATTCTGTTACCCTGGATACTTCACTGCCCATCAGCATGGTGCTGTTTGTTTCTGTTACCATGGATACTTCGGTGCCCAACATCAGGACTCTTGGTCGTTGTCTATGTTACCATGGATACTTCAGTGATCAACAGCAGGACTCTTAGTTACAGTCTGTGTTACCATGGATACTTCAAAGCCAACAGCAGGACTCTTAGTTACAGTCTGTGTTACCATGGATACTACAGTCATCAACAGCAGGACTCATAGTAAGAGTCTGTTACCATGGATACTGCATGCTTCTGTGCACCACGCCTGTGGATGAGGGCCTAACTAAAGTGGGAATGTATAATCTATTAGATGTGCAGAGTGGTGTGACACCAAAGTGGGAATGTATAATCTATTAGATGTGCAGAGTGGTGTGACACCAAAGCCGCTCTTGCACTTATCAAAATGTGAGTGTCTTCAAGGGTGGCACATGATAAAAACTGAAGAACTTTTGTTGTTGAACCAAAGATGAATGTCACGATCAATTCCCTGGGAGTTTTCTCAAAGTGTTTAATTAGTTTTCGTTTCAGTTTGTTCCACAACCTCTCTAGTCCCTGCCATGCTGTTATCTGGAAGTGTTGAATGTTTACTGGTAAGGTGAACTGTCAGACATGTTACTCTGTATCTAATGTTATCCCAACATTGTGCTTCACTGCTTGCCTTCACAAGGCTCCAGGAGTTAGTCTGGGGTTTGCCTACTCTGGCCTGAAGAAGGAGTTTTGGGTTTGCATGCACCAGCCAGGACATGATTATAAACCCACAGCCACTTTAAGCATTGGGACCTCTTTATGTTCCAGACCACTGGGACAGTGTATATGTATTGTTGATTCAGCTTAGGTGCCTCATTTACACCAAGTCTAGATAGTTAGATGAGAACGTCCACTGGCACATATACCATGTACATCAGTTATAGTCAACTGTCACTTCAGTCCGACACATGTACAGCTGGAGCTGTTTTCAGAATCACATGTAGATTCCCATTCATACGGGAGGTGGGGTAGCCTAGTGGTTAAGGCGTTTACTTGTCATCCCAGAGATTAGGGTTCAATTCCCCACTTGGGTACAATTTGTGAAGGCCAATTCTGGTGTCCCCTGCCATGATATTGCTGGAATATTGCTTTATTTTACTTACTCAGATTCACAAAAATCCAGTTATCATGAAACAAGCATGTGTTGTGCATGTAATCATGTAATCCCAAATTAGGACATCATTGTAGATATCAGGAAAGAGATAAGTCTAGGTTTTGGGGGGCTTTTATAATTATTTTATGTATTTTTATGTATATCAATATTGCTTCTTTTTTTTATTACTCTATCAAAGAATCTGTTAATTGCCAAATTGTGTTTTGAGTATGATTTTCTTAGCATAATCTTTGCTCAGATAAAACTGCCAAGGAGGAGCTAATATGTGAAGATGAATGAATGGCATGAGCGGATCCAGGAATTTCGAAAGGAGGGGGTTAAGGGGGTTCGAATTGGCTCTGCCAATGCAAAAAAAAATCTTCAATGTGATCTTCAGTCATTTTCAAAAGGGGGGGGCTCCAACCCCCTGAAACCCCCCTCTGGATCCGCCAATGAATGGGAAGATTGTTAGAACAGATCGTGAAGCAGTGGTTGATCATGTTGATGAACATAATGCCTCTTTAAACATCTGTTGAAACTGTTGACAAGAAATCAAAATATATTGAAATCGCTGTCTACCTTTGTGCAATTGTATGTTACTCTTGTGATCTTGTTTATTGACATTGTTATATTGAGATAAAGTTAGTTGTTTGTGGAGATCCATCAGTGTATGTTACAGTGGTCTCCCTTTAATGTTTAACAGAGTTGTGTCCCTTAGCTTGGATGTGCATGTGATGAGTTTGAAACCAAAAACATTATTATGACCCTTGACCTGCCAGTGCATAGCCTTGCTTGGGTTTCACAAGGCTGTTTCTGACCACATCCTGTGTTTGTTGACACCTCTACCACAGCAACACAACAATGGTATTTTGTGGTTATGACAGCCACAGCCTGTTTTCCCGTCAGCCATTTCCATCCTTTAGCAGAGCTGTAGCTGGATTATCGCTGAGTGTGGCCTTAAACAACAACCACGTCTTTAGCAGAGCTGTACATGCTGAAAGTTATAATTTTCAAAACACAGTAAAACATTATCACACCATGCAGTATTTGATAACCAATGACACACTTCAAAGGGGCTTAACTTTGGACCATCAAGGGTACAAACCACTAAGAACATATTATTCCTCCTGTAACAGTAGTACAGTAGTTATATAATCATGAAGGCTTGACCATGTTTATCTGTGCTATCTGAATAACTAAATTATCAGTATTGGAGACAATGTGTCGGAATACCTGTAGGTACACAGTCCCCAGTTTATGATGTTTGAGTAACATGTTGTTATAATAATATTATTATCAGTATGTTTTAACAGCCCACATAAACACATAACATCTTTTTTTTAAATATTTTCAAAAATCTGGAAATGTTGATTTATTATTTTGAAAACAGTTTTTGTGTAAAACTGGTGACATCCTGATTTAGAGTAATGTTATTGGTGTAGTTTGGTGATAACAGTGAATGGTTTTATCGACTCTAGAGTTAAGAGCTTAAGTTACAACAGGAGGAATAACAAGTTTTGAATTGGTGAGGATTGGCTTTCTTAATTTCCCAACAAGCAAAATTACCCTTTTAACTCGATATTTGCAAAGAACTCGATATTCACCTACCTTTCATGGGCAAGTATCCCTCCGGACTCAGGTTGTTTCCACATGTTTACACACGGTGCGGCATGTATCAAAGGGATGCGGTAGTGTAAACAAATTAGGGCTAATTGAGTTGAAGCTGTCACTTGTATGTTATTTAATTAGGATTATCTTTAAGAAGGAATTAATGAGGAAGTACTGACTGTTACGACTAAACACTACTGATAACGGAATATAGTTTTGAATCAAAACATACGTTTTGTTTTCTTTCATAGTGATATGTGATGATATGCCCTGGTCGGATGTCTCAAAGTTGGGATAACTCAATATTTTTTCTTGGTCCCATTAATATCAAGACAACGGTGCTCGACTGTATTGGTCCAATATCTTGAGTGTTTAGTCAGTAAATGAAATAAGTCAAACAGATCAAACACCCATTAAAGCAGTGTTTAAAACAGACACCACAAAACAGGAGGAAAAGGGAGATATATTGTTTTTCTTAATGTAAACCTCACTTTCATAGGTTTGAGAAACTGCTGGTTTTTCTGTGGACCCAGATTGTTTCTTGATCTGGATAGTATTACTGAATACACTGCAGAACACACACACACACACACACACACACACATATATATATATATGTTTTCGCAGAAAGGGGCATCACTCATTGTGATAGTGTGTTTGCTCAGACTCTTTTGATGAAAATAATGTTTTGTCTCTCTTCATTCTACACCTAAAACAAGAATTTGTTGCCGGACATTTGTACTTCATTTTGATGAGCTCTTCGTGATATTATATACTTGTATAACCTATACTTCTGAATAATATACATGACATATCATCAGAGACCATATAATAGAGGGTCTATTATATGGTCTCTGATATCATGTTTCCATGCTATATATGCTATAACTACCGAAAGTTCAGATCTCCTTTCTTAATGGTCAGATAGTAATTTTGTTGCAAAAATGTGTACAGAATCAAATTTTGTTTAGTGATGAATATTAAGCCTTTACAATAACTATTATGTTTGCAGAGTGTACCTGTTTCAGGAAGGTAACTTTAACCTGCTGTCCCAAAATCTAACAATGTGACTCATGTCTGTCCTGATTTTCCAAGGAAGGAGGGTTTGGGGGCGTCTTGGGTGTAGTTTGGACAATGTAAAATGGGCAGTGGAATACAGGACATACATGTTGCCCTCACCCAGGCACACAGAAGCTAACCCTCACTCATGCACACACACATGCATGCACACACGCTCGCACACACACACAATACCATGTGAGATTGCTGTTGCAATGCTTAGTGTATTATATAACATTGAGCACCTAAGCACTGTTAGCTTGTGTTTCCCATCCCATTCTTTTCACCTGTTGTTTTATGCCTTTAGCTTTCTCTGCATGAATACTTTTGAGATGATGTACAATCTCAGACATGAGTTGTCTCCCTTATATTGCCAGTATTGCTTGTTATACTTGTTTAATCATTGTTTACTAGGACGACATTTACAGTTTCTGAAGAGCCTACAATATTCCATGAATTGTCTTTTATTGTACAGTTTTCACCTTCTATTAAATATTGTAATAATACTTTGTTGTGTTGTATTTGAGCTGAAAGGGAGCGTGTGTTGCCCAATGGTCTCTCAACAGCCGAGTAGGGAAGACAGATTCCAAGATTCTGTCCCAATGCAGGACGTCAATTTGCTTGAGAGTTTGTTGTTAAACTCTCGATTATATGATACTTCTGTTAATAACACAAGTTAGTTAACACTGTCAGTTATTACTAAGAGACAGTCACTAACAAGAGCGATGACCAGGCAGTCAATCAAACAAGTTAGTATGCCAGAACATCTCTCCAATAAGTTGCCATTTGCTGTGGTCAATATGGTCAGGGCATCTATTCCTACCCAGAAGGGGTTCTCCGTCTCATCTGAACCATATTATGCCTTCTGCCCAGTCTGTGAGTCAAGAGGGCTAGATGATGCAAGTCCAGGTTTTCCTCAGGTTATGGAGTTGGAATCTCCAGTTCTTTTCAGTAAAAATGGAGTTAATTATTTCCACCAAAATTCAACATTTCCAGAGACTATGCGTCAGACTCTGGAGGAAAGGCTATCCAATGTTATAGTCAGTGTCCAGCGTGGTCGTCTTGTTTCTGTGTGAATCGTGGATTCCCTCCCGTTGTGTCAAGCGTGAGTGAGTTTAGTTTTAGGCCGCACTCAGCAATATTCCAGCTATGTCGCGTTGGTCTGTATATAATCGACTCTGGACCAGACAATCTAATGATCAACAGCATGAGCATCAATCTACGCAATTGGGATACGATGACGTGTCAACCAAGTCAGCAAGCCTGACCACCCGATCCTGTTAGATGCCTCTTACGACAAGCATGGGTTACTGAAGATCAATTCTAACTCGGATCTTCACAGGTTCCATGAGCATGGGGCAGAAATACCTAAATCTGCCTGGTACAGATCTCCTTATACCTAAATCTGTCTGGTACAGATCTCCTTATACCTAAATCTGCCTGGTACAGATCTCCTTATACCTAAATCTGCCTGGTACAGATGTCCTTATACCTAAATTATTCTGGTACAGATCTCCTATACCTTAATCTGCCTGGTNCAGATGTCCTTATACCTAAATTATTCTGGTACAGATCTCCTATACCTTAATCTGCCTGGTACATATCTCTTTATACCTACATCTGCCTGGTCGGATCTCCTTATACCTAAATCTGCCTGGTACAGATCTCTGTATCCCTAAATCTGCCTGGTACAGATCTCCTCATACCTAAATCTGCCTGGTACAGATCTTATACCTAAATCTGCCTGGTACAGATCTCCTTATGCCTAAATCTGCCTGGTACAGATCTCCTTATACCTAAATCTGCCTGGTACAGATCTCCTTGTCCCCAAATCTGCCTGGTACAAATCTCCTTATACCTACATCTGTCTGGTACAGATCTCCTTATACCTAAATCTGTCTGGTACATTTCTCCTCATACCTAAATCTGCCTGGTACAGATCTCCTTATACCTAAATCTGTCTGGTACATTTCTCCTTATACCTAAATCTGCCTGGTACAGATCTCCTTATCCCCAAATCTGTCTGGTACAGATCTCCTTATACCTAAATCTGCCTGGTACAGATCTTATACCTAAATCTGTCTGGTA
>VKKT01002048.1:109327-120629 GCA_008038995.1 Haliotis laevigata | reverse complement strand
TCGTGACCTTAAAATCGTGATACGTATCGTATCATGAGATTGGTGTATCGTGACACCCCTAGGGTCAGGCTTTTATCCACAACTGATGTTGGCAATATGATGCATCAGTTCATTGAAGTCACGGAGACACAGGATAAAATGATTTATATTGTTTGTGAATGTACAGAATTTGGTATCATCCTTTTCTTGGTTCCATCATCTTGTTTGCCACAAACTCCTGTGATATATCACAATAATGCCATTTTGTGTTGCATTATTTCGCCACTAAACCTAATCAGTATGTTCATTCACTGCTTCTTGCAAATAGAGATACCAAGAGGAGCTAACTCAAGCCCAGCAGGTGGCTCTGTGTCTCGATGACCACCTGTCACAGAATAGAACCAGTGCCGAGAGTCTGCAACAGCTGGCACAGAGGTACCAGCCACTTTCTTGCTTCACTTCCTTCCCAGAGACTTGGTGCACTGTCTCCACTCAGTCTCTTGTTATCTTTTTCTTTTAGAAGCATTTGCAACAAATAGCATCAACAGGAGATGGTTTGAAGACATGAAACTTTTATCGATAACCTCTAAATGATTATTATCCCCCGCAACGTGTTTTGCAGGGGGGTATTAAAATGGACTCTGTCCGTCCGTCCGTGCACTTTTGTCTTTTGGAGCAGAACTCTAAAACCATTCACTATTTCTGCACCAAACTTGGCACA
Organism: Haliotis laevigata; assembly: GCA_008038995.1. Classification (NCBI taxonomy): domain Eukaryota; kingdom Metazoa; phylum Mollusca; class Gastropoda; order Lepetellida; family Haliotidae; genus Haliotis; species Haliotis laevigata. Next base: position 119,929 of record VKKT01002048.1, on the reverse strand, counting down.
TAGACAGATCTGGTGGTGTACTAGTGCCTTTTGGTAGTTTTGGAATTCTGAATAAAATATGTTGGCTTTTCCATGGCAACAAGTTTCACTTTGACTGGAATCGGTGATAATGCTATTTTCTGGAGCAGAACTTTAAAGACCTTTCAATACTCTCCTTCCACTTTTCTATATACACACCTAAATATTTGACATAATCATAGCTCGTAAACATAATCATGAAGAGTATTTTGCCATTGCGGGGGATATTGATGACTTTGTCTCCTTGTTAAAGACTGTAGCAGATATTTTCATTTTTCAAAGAGCAACTGCTTTACATGAACAGTCATTACAACAACTCTGACAAAGATTTATAAAATCTCATAACAATAACCGTCAGATTTGGTAATGATGTGGTATAATGTCTTATCTAAGAAAATCATGTGCATGTTGTACCATTTGCCTTCAGCCTCAAATCAGTGCGCTTATGCCGTGTAAGAGTTGTCCCCCTTCTTCTGTTTCAAGTGTTAGTGACCGGTTTGAGGAGAAGCTGAAGGTGCTACAAGACATGATGGGGACACTCCAGACACACGGACAGAGGATCAGCTTTGCTGGACACAGGGTCCAGATGTTGCAAGGTAACCATGGAAACCAAATTATCATGTGACCTCTTTTGAACTCTGCAGCATCGAAGTATGAAACTGGGTGTTCGGCCATAATAACCAGAATTAATGGAATCCATTGGTGCTTTAGGAAATAAATATGAATGTGCAGCATTTTTTCCTTTATATGTGTGAAGATCTGCTGATTGGGTTGGGAATCAAGGATTGTCCACAGTCTGTATACCGGTACATTATTTGTTTTATTTTATTCATAAGTGAACTTGGTAGAATACTATAGAGTTGGTATCTTTAATCATTTTTAATCATTTGTGTTTCCATGGTACAGTACTGGTTGTTGATCCAAATCATGTCTCAGCAAAATATCAGTATGTTTTTTCTAACACTTTCAAGGTCAGTTTGCAAGGAAAGAAGCGTTGCTACGGTTACAGACAAAGAGCCAGGATGTGGACCAGGAGGCAGAGACTCGGACAAGTCCACGGTAAGTAAAGTAGACTCAGTGATGACACAGCCTCTGACAGGTAGAAGTAGGAGGAGACTGCCTGTTTAGCTCAGCGTGGTTCATATTTTTAGGGATGTTTCATGGTGTGTCTAGACTTTGTACTCAGCATTGAGAGGATGAAATAAAGAGTGGCCAAATTCTAGCTGATGTATTGTAACTGAGTAGGCTAAACTGGATCTACTGAGGGTAGCTGAGAACCCTCAGTGTACTGTGATAGCTAAATCTTACAGAAGGAATGCACTTGTTGCTGTGAGCTTCCTATCATAATTGGGTTTTACTTCATTACCACCTTAACTTAACTGCAGAAAACCAACACAGGATATATACATTTACTTGACCGTTAATCACATCAGATGTCATGAAGCTCAGAAACAACAGGGCACAAAGAATGTCCGCAACGCATACAGCTTTCTTTTTTTCCATTCAGAACTGGCTGTATGTGTTCTGATCAACACAACCTGCTATGAAGGGGTTGCCAGATGGATGTTTTTGCAGAAAGGTATCATATTGTAGTAGAAGATATGGTGAAGTGCTTGTAGCAGTAATTAGCTTCTGATTCTCTGTGCATCTTCCCAGGGCTGATACCAGTCATCTGAGCCAGGAGCTGGAGAAGGTGATTGGTGAGAGGAACCTGCTTGCCTGCCAGATCCAGCAGGATGCAGAATTACTCTCCCACAAACTGGACACGGCCAGAGCCGAGTGTAAGTCTGATTCAACCCTCACTTCCTGTGTCACCACAGTGGATCTTTAACCCCCTAAAACTAGGGAGATGGGGTGGCGTAGTGGTTAAAGTGTTCAAACGTCACGCCGAAGACCAAATACTTCATGGGTACAGTGTGTGAAGCCCATTTCTGATGTCCCCTGCCTCGATATTGCTCTAAATCTAAAATCACTCTAACTTGAAACTTTAGCGATTCTAGGACAGAAAGTTTTCAAGTAAGTGACATCCATCTCCATGTTTGCTTCAGATTTTTAAAGTTATTGTTCTGTTTCAGACGAGGGTGAGATCACAAGCTTGAAGAAAACAGTGGAAGATCTGGAAGTTATGATTCACCAGAAATCACAAGTAAGGCGACATCAGCTCTACATCTACTAACTAACCAACTAACTATTTTAAACATCATTTCATAATGAATATTGGGTGTGTTTTTACTTGTGGTTTTGAATGTACGAGTGGAGCCATTCTTTCAGTTACAGATAATATAAATGTCTTCATCAATCAGTTCTAAGACAGTGTGGCCTTGAGGGTTTGCTCATTGCCTTGAAGAATCTAACAATGGTGAAGCGGGAGTTTTTTATGAACTGTATTGTAATTACCTGCCTTTAGCAGAAGTCACTGTCAACAATGCAAGGTGCTCATTATCTAGCACTGCTACCAAGCAACATGTCAGAAAAAGCAGAAAATATGTGATTAAATTGTTAATGGACACCTTTTCTATCCCAAACACTTGGACTTGAACTTTTCCCCAGTATGTGTGGCTGATAGTGCAATTACGCTGGGTTACTACTCATTGGAACCCCAGGTATGGATTATCCCGCTCCCTTAGCTCCAGGTGTAAATACAAAGTTTTTGTGGGCATGCATGTATACCACACATTCAAGGATGTTATGACTCATTAGGTGATATACTTTCATCAAAATGATCGTCAATTTACTGAACATGGTGAATGTGAATGACACACAATAAACCCCGTCATTTTTATTCAGGTTTGTTTGTAGCTTTAGAAGGTACATTTGGCTTCTGTCTACAAACTTCTTGTTGCGTCTGCAGACATGCACCAGTCTGAGCGAGAAGCTGGAGCAGACGCAGGCAGAGCTGGACGAGGTCAATGGCAGGGCAGACGTTTTGAGATCAGAACTCGCAAAGCATGAATTTGCCACACAGACAGGTACATCTCAGACCAACAAAGAATGGTCTCCAGATCAATATCCAACTGTAATGACAGTCTGTGATTTAATATAGCAGCTGGCGATTATAGGTTTGAATCCCACTAGTTCTGTTTTTGGGTTGATCAGCACCCTGCCATTGCTGTTGGATTTCAACAAAGTGGTAAATCCTGGAGATCTGCGTCACTTCTTTCCACGCTCCCTTATACAGCCTACTCTCATATACAGCCACGCTCCCATATACAGCCTACTCACATATACAGCCACACTCCCATATACAGCCACGCTCCCCATATACAACCACGCTCCCATGTACAGCCACTCTCCCCTATACAGAAAACACTCCCATATACAGAAAACACTCCCCGTATACAGTCACACTCCCAATTACAGAAAACACTCCCGTATACAGCCACACTCCCGATTACAGAAAACACTCCGTATACAGCCACACACTCGATTACAGAAAACACTCCGTATACAGCCACACTCCCGATTACAGAAAACACTCCGTATACAGCCACACACTCGATTACAGAAAACACTCCCATATACAGCCACACTCCCCGTATACAGCCACACTCCCGATTACAGAAAACACTCCCGTATACAGCCACACACTTGATTACAGAAAACACTCCGTATACAGCCACACTCCCGATTACAGAAAACACTCCGTATACAGCCACACACTCGGTTACAGAAAACACTCCCATATACAGCAACACTCCCCGTATACAGTCACACTCCCTATTACAGTCACACTCCCGATTACAGAAAACACTCTGTATACAGCCACACACTCGATTACAGAAAACAGTCCGTATACAGCCACACTCCCGATTACAGAAAACACTCCCGTATACAGCCACACTCCCGATTACAGAAAACAGTCCGTATACAGCCACGCACTCGATTACAGAAAACAGTCCGTATACAGCCACACTCCTGATTACAGAAAACACTCCTTATACAGCCACACACTCGATTACAGAAAACACTCCCATATACAGCCACGCTCCCCGTATACAGCCACACTCCCGATTACAGAAAACACTCCCGTATACAGCCACACACTCGATTACAGAAAACACTCCGTATACAGCCACACTCCCGATTACAGAAAACAGTCCGTATACAGCCACACACTCGATTACAGAAAACAGTCCGTATACAGCCATGCACTCGATTACAGAAAACACTCCCGTATACAGCCACACTCCCGAATACAGAAAACAGTCCGTATACAGCCACACTCCCGATTACAGAAAACAGTCCGTATACAGCCACACTTCCGTATACAGCCACACTCGATTACAGAAAACACTCCCGTATACAGCCATGCTCCCGATTACAGAAAACACTCCGTATACAGCCACACTCCCGTATACAGCCACACTCGATTACAGAAAACACTCCCGTATACATCCACCCTCCCCTATACAGAAAACGCTCCCGTATACAGCCACACTCCCGATTACAGAAAACAGTCCGTATACAGCCACGCTCCCGATTACAGAAAACACTCCGTATACAACCACACTTCCGTATACAGCCACACTCGATTACAGAAAACACTCCCGTATACAGCCACGCTCCCGATTACAGAAAACACTCCGTATACAGCCACACTCCCGTATACAGCCACCCTCCCCTATACAGAAAACGCTCCCGTATACAGCCACACACTCCCATATACAGCCACGTTCCCTTATATAGACACACTCCCGTATACATCCACACTCCCCTACACAGAAAACACTCCCATATACAGACACACTCCTGTATACAGCCATGCTCCCGTATACAGCCACGCGCCCATATAAAGCCATGCTCCCATATACAGCCAAACTCCCATATACAGCCATGCTCCCGTATACAGCCTCACCAGAACATGTCACATGATACTAACATGTCAAAGTTCCCACTTTATTTTAAAATCAACAGTCGGCCAAATAGGGTCTCTTCCAATGTATTCAGAAACGAGAACCTTGAAAGTGTGAACTGGTTTCACATCTTTTTTCTTTTGGATGCTGCAGCTCTGGAAGAACAGAGGAAACAAGACCGCGATGAATATGCTGAACAACTGGCTGAGATGGATCGCAAGCTGAATGAGGCTCGCAGAGAACACACCAAGGCTGGTAAGTGGAACTACAACAGATCATGACAAGACTTATTTCAAGATGTATAGAATAAGTGCTTAGCACCTTGCGTAGATCGATGCTCCTGCTGTTGATCACTGGATTGTCCAGACTCGATTATTTACAGACCGCCGCCATATAGCTGGAATAATGCTGAGTGCGGTGTAAAACTAAACTCACTCACTCACTCATTTTATTTCTGTCAAGGATTCTCCATAGTCTCCATATCTGGCAATATGCCAGATACTTATTACACAACTGATGAGTTGCAAAGTCACCCTGACATCACATGTTGTTGTAAAACATAGGTAAAGTATATATGCTTATGCTTACATACTGACCAAAGGAAGTTAAGAACACCCAATTCTTTCATATAGTCTCTTGTCCTGTCATGTGAGAGAATTAGGTGTTCTTTAACTTTTGAGAAGCATATGTAACTCTCCCATATAATGGGTCTTGGTCAGCCTTACAAGTTTATACCCCTAAACACTGCCAGAGATGAAAAGGCACTAGGTGTTATTGTTGTATTTAACATGTGCTTTGTGTATCTGAGACAAACTATGCTATGGGGTGCTATACCCTTTCACAAATCCCAGGTTCAAGGGAGGTAAGTGAGTTACCCTAGTGTGTTACAGTTGTGTCAGTGCGTCAGCTTGAGAGACAGAGCGGTCGAGAGAAGGAGAGAATGAGAGAGGAGACGCAGACACTGGAGGAGCACTACAAGCGTCAGGTGGACAAACTCCATCATCAGCTCACCCAGGTTGAGAAAGACAGGAACATGATGATGGTAATGTTTGTCCTCTTGAACCTGTTACATGCCTCTGTTACTTCAGTAATGTATCGTCAGTGTTCATTCTAGGCTACGCCCTTGAGCTGTTTATGCACTTATATATAACATGGCGAGTGTACAGGTTCGGCCGGGTCATGTCGGTGCATGCATAAATATATATCTGAAACGCATCACCAGTTTGTTTTCACTTGACAACTCAAGCAAAACTCAAGTAGGTCTTTGGTTTCTCTTGTTTGTCTAGTTGACCTCACCCGAATTGTAAGTTTAAAAGGAAGTGAACTATACTAGTGCCTAGTAGTGTATGTGTAATGACTTTACAAAGACGTCTGAAATGTTTTAAAACTATCCATCATTATAAACACCCTTTAGTACTGTATCTCCAGGTGGTGGAAAACTAATGTGCACATAAACGCAGAGAAACATGTAGTACCATCCAGTGCCATGTGCTTTTGCCAGGAAAGCACAAGGGGAGACAACCTGCTTGGACCCCATTTGCCTTCAGTATAGCAGGGCTGTTAGTACAGAGGGTAAACGGATCAAAGCGCTCATAAAATATCAAGCCAATGATGAAAGTAGAAACCACGCTTTAGAACATTAAACAAACTATAGTCCAAAAGGTGACAAGTCACAAATTGTCACACCACAGTATGGCTAAAAAGTTTGACATTTGACATGACCCAGAATATTTTCTAAATGAATCCACACAACTGCTCCTGTTACTCTAACTCCCTGTGTTTGCAGGCAACACTGCGCCAAGAGGGGCTGATGAGCAAGGTGCGGTGTGAACGTGGGGAGCCTGTCACTCTCCAGTGTGAGGAGGTGGAGACTCAACCCACAGCCAGCAGTAAAGGTTGGTTACATACTGATTACACAAATGCAGACATTTTTTTTAAACATGAAAAAGATTAATTTGGCTTCAGTAATACTACACAGAAAAGTGGCATGTTATTGAAAGAAAATTTTGGATAATTCATTGAAAAAATAACTCTAATGTAAATATGAGAAACTTTAACACAAGAAGTATGAAAAGCCTTATGGTTATTCATGTTGAAATGAAAACTCAGATATGACATTCTTCGAAACCTTGCTCAGTGAACATTGTTTGACTTCTACATCACAGAATTATATTGCCATTATATTGTTTTCGCTTTTTACACAAATGTGATGTGGAAGTTGTGAAGTAATGCCTAGACTTCCACTTTGCAGGTGAACCCATTACGGCTGTGCTTGAGGACTTACGGTCGCTGACGGCGGCGGTGCTAGAGGAGGGAGATGAATCTGAGGACGATGACGAGGAGAACTAACATTGACGTTGTTGGAATAAGCAGTCCAACTCATCATGGCGAACACCATTGACCACTTGCTCCTCCATTGTGAAGGGGCAGCTGGGTAGCCCAGTAGTAGCAGTAGCAGTAGCTGATGACATTGGAAACCAGGTTCTATTCCCAAATGGGTACAAAGTGTGAATCTGGTTTCCAGTGTTTTAAAGAGTGAAGGGTGGTGGGGTAGCCCAGTGGTTAAAAAGTTGATTCGTCACACTGAAGATACAGGTTCAATTCCCTACATGGGTACAATGTGTGAAGACCGTTTCTGGTGTCCCCCGCCGTGATATTGCTGGAATATTGCTAAAAGTGGCGTAAAACTGAACTCACTCACTCACTCTAAAGAGTGATGTAGCCAGAATATTCTTGGGCATTAAACCATGGGTTCAGTGTACAAATCCTATATCCCAAATCTCTACACTCACTTATATGTCATATTAGGCCTGTGAGAAAGTATTTCAATTTGTTTTATGTACTATACATGTCCTTGACATTCCGTCCAAGTTTTTCTCTGTGATATCCTTGTAATTATTTTAAGTTTGTGGGGAACAATCTTCTCAGAAGAGAATTTGGTAGGATATTTTCTTCATAAAATAATAGGTGACTATGGAGAAATAAATTTATCTTTAATACATTGTCAGTTGTCATGCATGAATAACATTGTCCAGTTATTATGACACAGACATTTAAAAATATGTTTTCAATGGTAATTAAAATGGCCAATTGGTTTTAAGATGACGTGACAAGGCCAAAGAAACATTTCCTCTTTATAACAGAGTAATAAAAGTGTTTTGTACATGTGGTAATAGAATCCATTCCACACTCAAGACTGTACTCACTCACTGTTTAGTGTTGGAGTTTAGGAGTTTTCACTGTAAATTGTCCTGCTGGACAAAAGTTGAATGTCTAGGGAACATATGACATATAAAATATTGGACTCACTGTCAGAAAGTGTTTCATATTTGTCACACAATCACATGTATCAAATTGTGTATATTTTGTAAATACAAAATTAAAATAAACAAAAGCAACTAGTTTTTGTGTTGTTATATGGCTTCAACCTCGTTAACATCAATTTACATCAGTTATGAGCACAATGGTATCTACAGGAAGGAGGGTGTATCAGTCTAGACCCGTGTGAGGATTCACGGCTAGAATAGGTCCCAGGCAAACTTAGGTGGTCACAAGACGCAACTAAACATACCGTGTGCTCAGGCTACAAAACTTGGTTGTCATGAAACACCAACAGTATGGATCACTGCTGACAATATCAGTCACTCTATTGTCTGGTCCAGATTCAATTGTTTACAGGCTGCCATCATGTATCATCTAGACTACATCTGAAACGGGTTCCCCCTTTAATGTACCACAACTTTCAGAATAATATTCTTCAATATTCTGTTTACACCTGGTCTCAATTCAAAACAGTGGCCAGCACCAATACATGCTTAGAGACCGTTCATTATAAATTATCAGCAATTACAGTGAGGCTCAACAGCAATGATCAGCAACAACAATTCTCAGAGTTATGGTCACCATAGCACTAAGATCGCTTTGTACAATGGCACCCAGGCCACAATGAAATGGCATGATAAGTGACTATTCATAATTTATGGCTGCGGGGTGATGATGATTTTAAGACAGGGCCATCATTTTTGTACATGTACATATGAAAAAAATATGCTTAAAAAAATCATCAAATAATGAATGGTCCCTAATACACATTCAGCCAAACATTGAAAACTACAATTTCTCTCTGTGCAGTCAACTGATTGGGCAACCTGAAATGTTACAGGTCTCTGATATTTATCAGCCTGGGAGTACAACCAAATGATCACAGGATTCTGCCTTGACCAAGGGGTGCAACTCTCTGTGCCCCACAACAAACATATGAGAACCTGAGATATTAAAGAAAAAGAAATGAAAAGAATTTATTTATTGGTCCAAGACCACCCCATGTGCAGATGTAAAGGGACATGTGCAGGTGCATATTGGAACCATCACTTCTTTTACTGTTTAGGGGCGGTGGAGTAGCCTAATGGTTAAAGCGTTGGCTCGTGGCGCCGAAGACACGGGTTCGAATCCCCACATGGGTACAATGTGTGAAGCACATACTGGTGTCCCCCCGCCGTGATGTTGCTGGAATATTGCTAAAAGCGGCGTAAAACCAAACTCATTCAGTCAGTCAGTCTTTTACTGTTTAGATCTGAATGCAGTCTTGGTGTGCTGCGTTTGAAGTATAGTTCTGTTAAACATCAGCTGATCTAAGCATAAACTGACCTGAAATAAATTTAAAATTGGTTTATTGCAGGTATTTCACTTTAAAGGTTTGTGAACAATATTTTTTTCATTCACTGCTAAGCATAACATTCCGCAAATACTCATCGGGTAGAGGCGACCAAAGGGAGATAATAACGTAACTCTTTACGGTTCGGAGATAAAAATTGTGCTCGGTTCCGGTGTCTCGGAAAACGCACGTGAAACTGTTTTCTAAACACCGTTTTGATTTACAGAAGCGTTGTCATGCCAATGTGGGTATGGAATTCTGTACAGAATTAGCTGTTTTTCAGTCTGCAGCAAAGTTTGCAACGTTAAAGGTACGAATTTAGGTATACATCGTCTATTGATGCACGTTGGTGTCTGTGACATTGCATATGTCGATATGATCTATGAATCATGATAGGGATAAATGTAAGTTTAGTGCAACAGAACTGCATGATCTGAATGTAGAAAATACGTTTCCTTTGTTATCTAGCTGAGTTAATGGTCTGTTAGTGCTGAAAACAGATTACCATTATAAAATTCAAGTAGCTGAGACAGGAGACCTCACCTGCTGACCGTCTACACTCCCTCATTAACCAGTATCATATAGCATATCATCCCGTAGAACGAAAGGTAAGAGTTCCTCGTTCCCCATCCCAAACAATATTTATAAATATGTAGCAGGGCAGTGAATGTAATAAACTACAAACACACGCTACGGGTGTGAGCTATTGCCCGAAGGAGCATTTATTAGTCGGAAACATTTAAAGAAATAATGATACATTAATACTACACATAAAACAATCATCAATGTTGCAACAGGTCATACTAGTAGTTGTAAACAGACTAGATAACATACAATACACAGTAAGTTACAACCAATCTTGCCAAGTATATAGCACGATATATATTTATAAATATTCTAATCATGCTAATTGCAATAAGATTATGAACCTTTATACAAACTGTACTCATATAGTAAATGGGTAGGAGGTTAACTGATCTATATTACACTTCTGAAGTAATGGATATAGATGTAGTTAATTGTACAAAACAGTATGACACATCTCATAATCATACAAATCTCAAATGGGCAATACAA
>VKKT01002046.1:109998-120403 GCA_008038995.1 Haliotis laevigata | reverse complement strand
CTGATGACCCAATTATTGATAATCCCTCAAGGTTGTCTTGGATTCCATGTGTTGTGAAATATTCCCAGATTGATCGAAGATGAAGAGAGACTGTGGACAGATCAGAATGTAGATGCTGTAGCCCTGAAACACTTTCCCAACATCAACCGCGATGAGGCAATTGGACGTCCCATCCTCTTCAGCAACTGGCTGTCCAAGGACTATGTACCAGTTGACAGGGAGGCTCTTCGTGAATACACCAAGGCTAGACTCAAGGTCAGTACAACGTTAGAATGGTCCATTCGGAAAGGAAGATATGTAATACCCTTAATGTGTAACATTACCACAATGGATTATTGAAATGTATTTTTTATACTTTCTACAAAGCAGTCTTGGCATAAGGACCATCATCACCTCTTTTGACATACACTTGAAACTATGGTAGCATTAAGACATCAAGTGAAACTGGATAGTGGACATGATATTGCAATCGAGTTGCAGTGAAATGATCTCCTCCCCTTGTTCTGCAGATCTTCTACGAGGAGGAGCTGGATGTGCCGCTGGTTCTGTTTGATGAAGTCCTCGACCATGTTCTCCGAATTGACAGAATCTTCCGTCAGCCACAAGGTCATCTGCTGCTGATTGGTGTGAGTGGAGCAGGGAAGACAACTCTGTCCAGATTCGTAGCCTGGATGAATGGTTTGTCCGTGTACCAGATCAAGGTTCACAACAAGTACACAGCATTCGACTTTGATGAAGATCTCAGGATCTGCCTCCGAAGATCAGGATGCAAGGTATGAAACATGAGGAATTTTGAGTGAATGGAATAAAATACTTGATATAACTTCAGTTCTTGATACAGTTTGTACCCTATATGATAATGAATGACTAGGTCAGATCAGAGTGGACATAGTCTGGCACCTATTTTTGTGAGAAAATCTGACACTGCCTTTCAGAGAAATCATGTCATTTTAGGTGATAACATTCCCTTAGAAAAGATCATGGTACTTTGTAATTATATAAATATATATATATATATTCCCACGTTTATTGTCTGACTATCAGACTTTCACGAATCACAAGATTTTACTCTATATCTTGATTTTACATGGGGTTATACTGTATCCATTTGTAGGATTGTTTTTGTCCCAACCAAATTGGTTGTATTTATCTACAAATATGCTTTAACTATTTTAAATCTGTTAACTGATGCTGTATGATGTTTTTTCCCCCACCAGGATGAGAAGATCTGTTTCATCATGGATGAGTCGAACGTGCTAGACTCCAGCTTCTTGGAGAGGATGAACACTCTCCTGGCCAACGGAGAGGTCCCTGGTCTGTTCGAGGGAGACGAGTACACCACACTGATGACCCAGTGCAAGGAGGGTGCCCAGAGGGAGGGGATGATGCTCGACTCCTCTGAGGAACTCTACAAGTGGTTCACACAGCAGGTGAGGAGATGTGGCAGAGATGATTAGTCAGCAAGATTTTCAGTATTTTCGTTTCTTGCATACACTTTAACAATTCATCTTTAACTGAAGAAAAGGAAGTCGATAAACGCAATAGCTTTAGTCATGAACAACTTGACAGAGAATTTGATGCAGAAAGGATCCATGGGACCTCAATTAGGCCTTAGCCAAGACCCGTGACATCAGTGTTCATCAGCACTAGTATTGACATGTTTCTGTTTAGGCTTGGTTTTATTCCAGTCCACTATGACATATATGTAATGTTGCAAACAACACCCTTCAACTCCATCCATCTGATCTAAAGTTTTCCTCTGTGTATGTGTAGGTAATGAAGAACCTCCATGTTGTGTTCACCATGAACCCGTCATCTGAAGGACTGAAGGACAGAGCCTCCACTTCACCTGCTCTTTTCAACAGGTAACCTTGATGCTTACAGACCCTCACTACCTCTCCATTAGGATTCTTACCCTTGAAGTTCTGGATTAGACACATCCTTGTGTTGGAGGCGACCAACATGATGGGGTGGTCAGAATTGCTGACTTGGCTGACATATGTCATTGTATCCTAGTTGGGAGGATCACTCGTTTGTCTATTCCAGACTCCGTTATTTACAGTCCGCCATCATATGGCTGGAACATTGTTGAGTGCAGCATAAAACAACAAAAATAGACAAACCAACCTTTGGGATTGTGAGGATTTTCCTCATCCTTCAGGGTGCCCCAGTCGTCTAAGGTGCCTCCTTATTTTGTTGCCAGGTTTATCAGTGCCATACCCATGCTCCAAGGTTTTAACAAATGGTTAAATGTCTAAGACCTCCATTAGTATGGAATATCCTCTTGTATCACATTGACACCCTGTGATACAACTGAAATACCTTACAAAGCAGTGTGAATAAAATTCACTCATTTATTATCCCTCGCCAAGAATATTGGCCAAGTACTGACTCTTTTTGCTGGCTAGTTTTGTTGTGCATTTCAAATATTGTTATTACTGTCTTCAGATGTGTCTTGAACTGGTTTGGTGACTGGTCCAATGGCGCTCTCTTCCAAGTCGGACGGGAATTCACAAACAAGATTGACCTGGAGAAGGCAAATGTGAGTTGCACCATGTGTAGTAGATGTCTCACCATGTGTACTAGATGTCCCACCACCTTCTGTTGATATCTCGTCAATATAAGATCTCAGAACAAAAAATTCACAACTGAACTCACTTGGTACATTAAATCAACATTTGTTGAAGCTATCTTCATGTTCAGTCAAACCCATTCATAATCATTCTCCATTACTCTGCTTATATCATCATCCTAGGCTAAGAACAGCCTGCATCAAATATTTCATCTCTGCTTTGACTGTCAAAATGAATACAGCATCAGTCACTAACTTTCTCAAATTTGGAAAAAGGAAATTCGCCCCAGTATTTCATAGGGAGTTACCTAGTGGTCTTGATATTTCGTCCATGTGTGAATGAATGTGTATTTTGATGTGATCTATAATTACGTCTGAGACAAAACTGTATCATCCTGAGTTGTGTTCGTGCTATCTTCAGTATGTGCCTCCAAACCTGATGCCCTGGGCATGTGAGGAACTGCCACAGCCTCCGTCTCATCGTGATTCAGTTGTCAACTCATTCTGCTTCGTCCACAACTCATTGCACCAGGCCAACTCAAGACTGGCAAAGAGAGGTGGCAGAGTCATGGCCATCACACCACGACACTACCTGGATTTCATCAACCACTTCGTGAGTACCTCCCACCTGGCTTCCTGGGCAGGTCCCATAACATGTACATGTTAGAGGTGACAAAATGACCACAGGTCATAGTAATGAATCGGTACAAGACCCAAAAATTAATGGGGAAATTGTATTCTTTTCAGGATCTATTACTGATTCCATGTTCATCTCACCAATGCCATTTGTGTTTTCAAATAGATTCTTGATAACCCATGCTTGTCATCAGAGGTGACTTGGATTAGGTGCTTGATCTAGCTTATTGTCATCTCATCCCAGCATGTTGCTTACCTTGTCAAGCAGGGGTTACCCTAATTCTGTCTAGCTGAGGTACAAGGTGAAGTAATACTGCTGACTCTAACACCACATGTGATTGCAGGCCAAGCTGTACCAGGAGAAGCGGTCCGACCTTGAGGAGCAGCAGCTGCATCTCAACGTAGGTCTCCAGAAGATCCGGGAGACGGTGGACCAGGTGGAGGAACTGCAGAAGTCCCTGTCCATCAAGCGTATTGAGCTGGAGGAGAAGAATGCTGCAGCCAATGCCAAACTCAAACAGATGGTAAGTAGTCCTTGTCCACCATAAACTGCATCACTAAAATGAGAGTCAGGGTTATAAGCCGAGACCTTGTTAATTCTGCTGCAATCTTTTCTGTGGATTTCTGCTTATGTTATAAACCACTTGTTTGTCCGGTGGAGACAAAATGATCACAATAATGAAGTTGTAATGCTGAATCAAGTAAGACACACAAACCCTCATTATGTACACCAAGGTGCCAGAGGCTTCTGTTTAATTCTGGTCCAATCCATGGTTTTCCTTCCCACAGTTTAATAAAACAGCTTGACCTCCAATTAATTCTGAATCTTGTTCCATTTGGCTAAGGTTTTTTGGGCTAGCTAATAATTATTCTTGGAAAACCTTACATCAGATTCATCATAGCAGTAAATACTTCAATTTGTCTGTCAACCAACCATATGACTGGAATAATGTTTAAAGTAACAGTAATCCCAGCTCATCCACTCCAGTGTTTTATGGCATTGGCCCAGAACAGCAGTCACTTGATCATTGACCTTGTCATAGCAGAAGACATTAAAAGCTGGAACTTATTACCCTGCCTGGTGATTGGCCTGAAGGGGATCAAACCGGGAATGGTTGGTTCGGAGTCAGTGTTGTGTAAAACTGCAGCATGGCATCTCAGTAGACTAACACTGTAAAACTTATATGAGACATGTTCCTATGTAATCTTTAACTCAGTGTTTCACCTCACTCTTGTACTGACAAAGCTGAGATGTTCCAATAGGTGAAGGACCAGCAGGAGGCAGAGAGGAAGAAGGTGACGTCCCAGGAGATCCAGCAGGCTCTCATAGTGCAGACCAAGAACATCAACGAAAAGAAGACCTTCGTGAAACAAGACCTGGCCCAGGTGGAACCTGCTGTGATTGAGGCTCAGCAGGGTAAGTGGGGCCATGGGCTGGGCTGGGCCGGGGGACTCAGATTGTGCTGCTAGCAGTTTCTATAGTATCAGGAGGCTATGTTTAAATAATCCTGATTAAACAAAAACACTTGCCTCTCTTTTACCTGTAGACAGGTATTTGATAGTATGATTGATTTTTTTATGGATAATCTCTCATGGTCATGACATGGCTGAAACACTGCAGATGTGACTTTAAATTCTACCATTCTCAACTTTTTCCTTTTTGGGGTAATGTAGCTGGGGTTTGTGCTATCAGTTTGAAGACAAATACATATGGTTTGGATAAAGAAGACTTGTTGCCTGTGCTGTTCCTACGTGGATTAGACTAAGGTTGGGGTTTGATGTAAGTTGTTCTGTAGTATTTACAGAAAAAGAAATTAAATTCTTAACAAGATAGTGTTGATCCAATCTGGATGTGGGGTTTGATAACCTACATATTCCCTGGTATATACTCAACCTCACAACCCTTCCTTGGTAACTAGGTGCTGGGTGGATATAACCGTTATCACTCACCTCCCAGGGCTTATGCATGTGTATCGTGATGTGTGTAAAGTGGTCTGGCCTTGTTGTCATAATAGAATAACCGATAGCTTGAACATTTCTGAATTTAAAAAATAAGAATTTGACAGACAAAATGTCAGGTTTTGAGAAGGAAAGTGGTAAAGGTGAATTTAAATCAAAGCTATTTTGTAATTTGATGTTAATTCTTTGTTTCCTTGATGTGACTCGTATTAAAGTACAATTATGTTCTACAAGGCTGTCACATATTACAGGAGATGCACTTCTCTACAACAGGGATTTAGTGTTGAGAGTGTGCTATGTGTGTCTCATGGTGTTGCTTATCTGTGGGTTTTGTAGTAGATCAAATTTATTTTCTAGCATTTTAATCATTTTGAGATGGTTGTTCATATTTTTTTTAATTGGACATACTTTTTCTTAACTGTCATCTTTGGTTTGGTGAAGTTGTAGTTTTCAACAATGCTCCTTGTAAAAGTTGTTTGTGAAATTGTCCATAGAAAGTACACAATTTGTCTGACTCTTAGTCACCTTTCTTGACAAAAAGAAAAAAAAATATTTCTGCATTAAGCGCCAAAAACTACTACACCAACCTGTAGTTAATCTGTTTGAGCATCACTTGAACATCACCTTGGTATAGACGGGATCAGGTGGTCAGACTCGCTTACTTGGTTGACACATCATTGTATCCCCATTGAACAGATAATGCTCATGCCCAGATTGATGCTTTTCCACCAGCTGGTTTGTCTGGTCCAGATTTGATTATTACAGACTGCCGCCATATAGCTGGAATATTGCTGAGTGCAGCGTTAAACAACAAACCAACCAAGCAACCTACCTTATAATAGAAATATTTTGCTATGGCTACTGATTGTAGTTCTGTCTTATGCAGAAAATATGGCATGAAATTCAGATCCAAAAGATCAGCTTTGGAAATTTAGTCCTATGGTCCTTTCAAAACTGCTGTTTACATGTAGAATTTTGCACTTTGAGGGTTGTGCTGTGTTATAAGGACTAGTGGACTAAACATGTTTCTATTGCTGAATTATATGCAAGGAGCATTGTTCATGTAATTATTGTAGCTCACCTGCTTTTGCTCCATTTTGTTGCATTCCTTCCCTCCTTATTTCCGTTTAGCGGTGAAATCCATTAAGAAACAGCACCTTGTTGAGGTCCGATCCCTGGCTAACCCCCCTGCAGCTGTCAAGTTGGCTGTTGAATCCATTTGTGTTCTATTGGGAGAGGGAGAACTCGACTGGAAAGCACAGAGGAGCATTTTGATGAGAGATAATTTCATATCGACTGTAGTAAACTTCAACACAGATGATATGGCGTAAGTTACTGATTGAAGGAGTATATTATATTGCAATATTTGGGAGAACCGGTGAAGACAGTCAGGTTGTCCTGCACAGTTGTACGAAGGGAGTAGACTTCACAAGAAACAGAGTTGAAAATTGTTAAGACTTTCCATCAGCTGAGGTAAAATATCTGGTTTAGTGCCATGCAAATAAATATTCTCCAGAGTTTAACAGAAAATTATTCCTTGGAATTTTTATCTTCCATTTTAATTTTAGCTTCTGATGAGAAAATTTTCTTGGCCTGATGAACTGAAAGTTTATTTTTGACTGCTGGCGTTGACTGCTGAACTATTTGCTGCTGGTTTAATGTTCCTGGCATTCAGCAGCAGCTACATAGTATCTACATATGTTTAAGAACTGTGACTTGCCCTTCTGTCTTCACCAGTTTTTCCTCAATGATTTCCTTATGCTAATGGCCATGTTCCTTTGCCATGCTGCGTGTAGCTGTGAAATCGATCAAGAAGCAGCACTTGGTGGAGATTAGGTCAATGGGCAACCCACCCCCAGTTGTTAAACTTGCCTTGGAAGGTATTTGTTTGTTGCTGGGCGAGAACACGACTGACTGGAAAGCTATCCGAGCTGTGGTCATGAAGGACAGCTTTATCACAAATATTGTCAACATGAAAACTGATGACATATCGTAAGTTGAAACAAGGAACTTGAAGAGAAGAAGCTGAAACTAAGAGGTGCTAAGTTGTATTTTAGTGATGTGAGCCAAAACATCCCCATCTTGAATAAATGTGTACATTTCACAAAATTGAAGAAAGATTCCTCTCAAAATATTTTCAGTCAAATGTTGAACGGGCAAATAGGCAAAGCTTTTTCATTTGGCTCAGTTTTATATGCTGGTTGTCCTCACTGTTTGTTATGTTAAATCTGCTTCAGATGTTTACTGTTTTGGCAACTCAAATTACTCTTGAGATGAAAGGTTCCCATGATATAGTAGGGACTGGAAAACTGTCAAGGCATCTATATCCATCACCTCGGTTGAATGTGGCAAGATGATCATAAGAGGAGGGTTTCATTCCCATGAGAACAGAATCTCATCATGCTTAGTTTCACTCTCTTCTTGGCGAGATTCTTGGTTGCTGTTATGTGTGGTGAGAATTTTCTTTCAGCAATTTCAGGTATCGAGGAGATAAAAGTAGAATAGGTTAGCAAAACTGTTTCGATATATCAACAATGGTGTGGTAACATAGTTGTTTAAGCTTTGGCTTGTGATGCCGAAGACTTGAATTTGATGCTATCCTTTGGTGCAATGCGTGAAGTCCATTTGGGTACCCCACTGTGATGTTGCTGAAATATTGCTGCAAGTTCCACAAAACTGTACTCACACAATGACATAGCTAAACATGGGTAGATAAAGTGCAACAATGTCTACAATGTTCCATTTCAGTCATTCTACAGTAGACAACTAATCTGAACATATCAATGCTCGAACTGCTCGGCGATAACAGTATAATGCTATATGTACTTCAATATCATATGAAATTTTCATTCAATAATGTGATAATTTGTAGTATTTGTATTTGCTTTGTTTTTGAAAATGTTTTGTAAAATTGTAAATATGAATCTAGAATAAGAAGTTCAACAATGTAAGTAATATGGCATTAGACTTCGTAACAAATCCCACTTTCTGGCAGCCCAAGTATGTGAATTCTTCTGTTTGCTAGAACTGCATGGTAATGACAGTGCCGTATGTTGTTCAAACAATAAATATTGCAACATATATCTGTATTCAGGTTTATTAGGTAACCAAATTTGTAACATGTTTAGTTATTTTGTATATCATTTACCATTAAATCTACACAGAAATTCATTCGTAAATGTTTCCCTTCAAAATCAATTGACAATATGGCAGGAGTGGTTATTCCATCACTTTACTTCCCCTGTATCCATGATGGCAAAAACGATCATCCTGAATAGTATTTACTTTAGTAAGTAGGAAATAGGATCTGTGCCACTTTCAAACACTTTTACTCCAATATGATATGATACACAGCTCTACTGTTTGCTTGTAGTGATGACATCCGCAACAAGATGAAGTCCAAGTACCTGGCCAACCCAGAATACAACTATGAGAAGATCAACAGAGCCAGCTTGGCCTGTGGACCTATGGTGAAATGGGCCATTGCTCAGGTAGGTCTGTAAGATACTGAACAGCAACACTGGTCAAATTGATTGTACAATGATTGTATACACTACACTTTGATACAAAAATATTTAGATTACTATCTAAGTTTTAAACAATTTGTGGCTTTTGACTTCTATTTTGTTTTTTCTTATACTGTTATAGGCATCTGTGTGCTGCATATCCCCGTTCAAAGATCCATTGTTACATGTTTTCATGAATGCTATGGGGTGGTGGGTAGCTATGTGGTTAAGGTTTGGGCACATGACACTGAGGTTTGGGCACATGACACTACGGTTTGGGCACATGACACTGAGGTTTCCCACAAGCATACCACCTCCCTTTCGGACATTATCGTTTTACACTGCTTCAAGCAAAATTCCATTAATATCATTTATTGAACACAAGAAATGGTTTCACCCATTGTACTCATTTGGGGAATTGAATTCTGATGTTTGACATGACGAGCAAACACTTAAACTACGTGGCTACCCCACTGTCCCATGTTGACAGCAGCTTGACTACCCAACTGACAGATTAACCCTGAGTTATTGGTTGATTGGCATTCTAGAAGTTGGTGAGTCAGTAATGAAGCATACAACTTCATGGATAACAACTTCTTGTTTATTGCATACACGACGGTTTGGTATAGATTCTTACACTGTTTTCAAGCTAGAAGTGACTGCATTATATATCATTGCTACTGTTGCTATAGATCAACTATGCAGAGATGTTGAAGCGTGTGGAACCACTGAGGAACGAACTGCAGGCTCTTGAGGACCAGGCCAAGGAGAACCGTATGAAGGGCGAGGAGGTGAACAAGCTCATCATCGATCTCGAGGGCAGCATCTCCAAGTACAAGGAGGAGTATGCCATGCTCATCAGTCAGGCTCAGGCCATCAAGGCAGACCTCGCTGCTGTCGAAGCCAAGGTCAGTATTAGCTGATTAAGCATTCAGCATTCAGCTACTTCTAGTGTGAGTAGATACTGACATCCCTGTGATGTAAGGTCTCGCTTTATGTGGTCTACTTTGCAGGGTTTTTGAGATGCCAGAATTGTTAGTAATGGTTTCAAGTCAAAATTTATTAGTTTTTGGTGCTATACCTTTGCCTTAACGTTTTCCCTAATGACGAAAGATTACACCCTGCGTTATTTTGAGATTTACACATTGTTTTGTAAGCTGAGGACCACGCAAAGCTATTGTACTTTCAGGAAACCAGTATGGCGTGTACATTTTACAGTAACTGATGTCCCTGTTTCAGGTTGAAAGATCTGTCGCTCTACTGAACAGCCTTAGCAGTGAGAAGCAGAGATGGGAGGCAGGTAGTGAGACCTTCAAGAACCAGATTGCAACCATCATCGGAGATGTTCTCCTGTCTTCTGCTTTCATGGCATATGGAGGTGAGCTGAAACAGTTTTATGTGAAGTCTACATAATATTTGTTCCTTACAGCATCCTTGGCTCTGTGATTGTCATAATGTCGATGAATGTTTCAACATGGATTTAACAAGAATTGAATCACATTGTGGAATGAGATTCTGACTTATCAGCTCATGACTATTGTTTGTGATGATGATATGATCAGATCTTCCTGTGGTGTAGTGGTTAGAGCGTCCGCCCGGAGAGCGGAAGGTCGCGGGTTCGAACCCCGACCGTGTCATTCCAAAAGACGTTAAAATATGGTACTTTTTGTTCCCTGCCTGACACTCGGCATTAATGGGTACAACAAGGACTGGTCGGCTCGGAGTCAGTATA
>VKKT01002045.1:75789-92190 GCA_008038995.1 Haliotis laevigata | reverse complement strand
CAACAAGTACCATATTTAAACGTCTTTTGGTATGACGCGTTCGGGGATCGAACCCGCGACCTTCCGCTCTCCGGGCGGACGCTCTAACCACTACACCACGGAGGCGGTCCCTTGGTGAAAACAAGTGCATCTGGCTAAGACGTCTAAGTGCTAAAAATACGATAAACAGATATCGTTCAATAACCATAATAACCAATTCCCTGATTTTCCCATCTGAACTAAAAGCAAAGGAGACAAACGAGACCACCTCATCTTTTCAGAACTGGGGCCGATGGGGTAGCCTAGTGGTTAAAGCCGAAGACCAGGGTTCGATTCCCCACATGGGCACAATGTGTTAAGCCCATTTNTGGTATCCCCCGCCGTGATATTGCTGGAATATTGCTAAAAGCGGCGTAAAACTAAACTCAGTTAGTCAGTCAGTCTTCAGAACTATGCATAAAGGTTCTGTCTCCACAAGTCTGTATTGCAAGAAGGATGACTTCAACCCTCTAAACCCAAATTTCCCTTCATGCTATGTTATATTTCGCAGCTACATCGTTTGAAATGTTTCGAGCCATCACTTTCTACGAATTCAAGGCGTGTAAGTCGTTTACAACATCCGAGGTACATGTCCGTAGGTCAGGTTTTAGGGCGACCCTGTGACTGATAAGGACTCTGTGCGCCCAACACTTAACACATTGTTATATTAATGTTTGGTTACATTATGTCATTCTATCCCGTTTGAATGAGCAAGTTAAATAGCTCTTATATGCAGCCATACATTACATTATCCCCGAGTATTGTGTTAATTGTAAAAATGTTTTGGTTTTGTTAAACAGAGTTGTTTTGAGAGCCTGACGTGTTTTTTATGAGCTGGACATTCACTAAGAGCACTGAACTGTTTCTCGACAGGGTATGTTACAGTATTCACATAGGGGAGAGATGGTTTCATCTGCAATACTTCTATGCACATTCAAGCCACAATGGCCTAGCCTGTGGCGAGTCAAAAACAACTTCATCTCTACGACAACGCCGACGTATTATAAAATGTTTGCTTACATGACAAGCGGAGTACACGTGTCTACGAGTAGTTTCATTTTCCCATTTCTTTTGCCAAGATGCATTTATTGAAGATGAAATGGCAAACAAGTAATCTCTTGGAATTGTCTTAATATATTCAATATCTCTGCTTCCAGCTAAACCAACGTGCTAGAATCCAAGCAATATAACAGCTTGAGTTTGAGTTTAAAACCTTAACGTGATACAAGCTCACCAAACACCAAACTGTCCGATTCTATAGCTTATAGAAATAAATATTGCGTTAAAATGAAAACATGAAAGTAATTGTTAGGTATGTAGAAATGATATCTCCGTGGCCATGATATTATTTAGTTCGGTATTGACAGCTGGTGATATTTCCATTTGCCGCCTTTATTGTTCTTGAAAAGCTTTAGAGTCTTTCATCTAGGAATAATAATTTTACTGGCATATCTTTAGTCGTGATATTAGTTCGTTCACGTGGTGTTGATAGAACCAGGCTGCTGCCTATATTGTCTCGCTGAAAGGCTATCATATACGATTCATATGCGTTGCGAATATTAGCAGCATGTTTGGTGTAACCAGGAGGTCAAATGTGCCTTCATTTATACAATGTACAGGTACCTGACAAAGCTGATACGAAATTCACACACACACACACACACACACATATATATATATATATATATATTGATAGTATCAGACAAGACAAAAAACCTTTTCAGAATTCGATTCATTACATGACTGACATGGATTCTCACAGTCGTCACCACGTAATACCATAGACCCTGAACATGAGATGAACAGGACACTGGATGGCAGTTTGATACAGCTGACAGAGCGCCAAGAAACATGACCACATTAAAATGCGATATCAAAAGCACAGACGCCATTAACCCGGATGATCTGATGCAGACAAACCGAACACAAAGATGTTTTGACAGAGGAATACAAGACGATATTATTGACTTGCTTCATCACAAGGTACATGCGGAAAGAAAATAAAGCCTCATGTACAGATCCAGTACTTAGAACACTATACTCGGCGAGAGAGGAGGGAGTATATGTTTTACCAAGCAACTGGTACAATATTGCATGACGGTAGAAAGATATCAAAACGTTGAGAATGTCCCCCGCTTGGAGAAATAACATACAGAGTGAGCATTGATGGGACAACTTATGCAGGGGATGGATGTCGTCAACGTAGGAAGCGATTGATTAAGTAGACTTCGGATGCGTGGAGTCTGATTCTCTATACTCATGTGTATGTTAGAACGTCTAAAAATAAAACCTTAAAGGGACTGGCATTGGTGTGTTGGGAAAAGTCTTTATTCAACAAATAGTTAAACATAAAATCACATAATAGTTTATGAGAGTCATACCGTCTTAAATCACATTTATCACAGTTTGGGGGAATGTTTCTTGTAAGCAAAGATCAGATGGTTATACATTGTATGTTAATAGCTTGAAATGAGAAAATTGTGCCAAAGACTTTTACAGTTCCGTTGTATTAAACTATCAGCGCAGCTCATGGCGGTTCACTTGGAGATCGTGAGCGAGAAGGTCCTTCCGCTGTAATGGCAGCGATGGAGTGACTTCCATATCCAAAAGTATTACGAATCCCCAGAGCAACTGTCAATGGTAAAAGTAATGTTTTAGGCCCTTTGATTTTTTTCTGGAGTGTTTCGATTTCCTTTTTTGTATGCGGTGCATTTCGTTATAAATCAGTAACAGGTTCAGGTTGACTTTCAGGTTCATCATAATTGTTTGTTTCTGGTATAGTTTTAGCAGACAGCAACAGGGGAATGTGAAGGGAATGTGGCAGACAGTGACATGGATTGCAAGTTGTTACGAGAGTGTGTTTTTTGCAATTTCGAATTATCATTCATTGAGTGATCGTTGTTATTGGGTCACAATGTTTACAGTTTTGAGTGTGGGTTGTGGGTCACGTTTTGCAACATATATTTTCAATGGCAATGCTATTTTTAGTTATACGCCTTTTTGATAGCGCTCCAGAGTTACCTGCCCTTGACAATCTTTTGTTTATCTTGTTGACTTTGATAAAGTACTGAGTGAATAAATATACAGACAAGCTTTGTTCAAATGTTCTAGTAGTATATACAATAGCGGTTTTGGATCAAGTCCGGGGCCAAGTCCGATATAAGCATCTTTTGCTTAGTAAAGCCTTTGTCAGACCCTTTTCCCTTTCCACCAGTATGCATTTTCGTCCGCTCCCTAAATTTACTTGTCATTATGACCCTTCCTGGTCACTAGGTATGTTAATCTTAATGAAATATATACATCTATTTTTTGGGTTCAATGTTTTTGTGTCCGTACGCGTACGTGTTGATCCCGTCGTTGATCCAACGTTTCGTGTCCATCGGCGACAGGGACGTCTTGTTTATCGTCAGTCCATATATCCTGTGTCTGTCGCTACTCAGCGTATTCATCTGATGCCTGAAGCTGCGAGTCCTGAACAGGGCCTCCTTGAACCTGGCGTGTCTGATGTGTTGTTTCACCACGTACTTCTTGACCCAGTTTCGGATCTCACCGTTGTTGGCTTTCAGGATGGAATACATCTTGGGCCTCAAGCCTATGTATTCGGCAATGGGCGTGCCAGCACACTCATCCTTCATCTTACCGAGGACCTTTTTGTTGACTTGGCTGTGCATGGGGTGGTCCTTGGGGTAGTTGCTTGTGTCGTACAGGTGCATGTGTTTCTTCATATCCTCGTACACGTCCTCGGTTCGAATCTCCATCAGCAGGGAGTCCGTGTCCGTGTACAGCACCTCGCACCTGTCGCCATACTGCTTCTTGAGCTCGTTGTAGTAGAAGTCGTACGTCCGGTGCTTGGAGAGGTCGAGGATGGTCATCCCCACGTAGACGGGCTGGTTGAATTTGATGTGGCTCTTCCTAATGTGCAGGGCCACCAGGTCGTTAGTGAATATCTTGCTCCAGTTGTATGCCGGGCTGGCTATCAGTTTCCTGAGCTTATCTTCCTCTTTTGACCGGACCAGCTTCACGGTCACGCACTTCCTCAGATTCTCCATTGTCTTACCAAACACCGAGTTGTTCATGAGCTTGTAGATGTTTTTCTCAAAGTCACTGGTGGCCATCTTTCTCAGCTCGATGTTCATTCTGATGTAGGGCTCCATCCAGGGGCTTTGGTCGAACTTTAGCACCCTATAAATTTTGGTCAGCCTCATACCAAGTGACACGTACAGCTGCAGATTGCGATAGTGGACGATGTACTTGGTCTCATTCATCAAGTTTGACACGAGTTTCTTGACGTTGGCTAGCCTATTCTTCCCCAACAAGTTCTGTTGGTAGTCGGACATCCAGTCTCGGTAGACCATTAACCATTGTGGGCAGTAGCAGTGCCTCGGGATACTCCAGATCCATTTCAAGGATGTAGACTTTGTTCGAATCCAGGACGATGCTCGTGATATTGATCTCATCATCCTACCACTCAAACCCACCCATAGGCAGACACTGGCTCATGGCCCAGCCGTACAGGTTGTTGGCGTCAAGATAGAGGAGATGATTGATGGGTTTGCTAGAATTGTAGCCTTCCACGTACTTATTGTTGGCTCTTGTATAACGTTTGGCTGCCGTGGAAATCCCTCCTCGTAAGCCTTTCTCGATGAACAGGTGCATGTCGTAATCTGTGAGCAATTCCTGCTTAACTCTGGTTTTCTTCAGTAGCGCATCCCATGAGAAACCAGGGCTGGTGTAGAACCATGCGGGGTCGAGTTGATACTGTTCAAACACATCGTTCTGAACGTCTCGAACACGTCGGCCAGCAGAAGTACGTCTGTTTTCAAGTACAGGTCGTGGTAGTCGCCTAGATTCTTACAGCCCAGTTTCTCCCACACGTTCTGATCATGGTTGTAATCGTCCTGGGAGATATGGCATTCGGTTAAGCTGCCTTAAAATCGGTGATTGGGTGGTAGTTGGGTCTCATCGAACTTAGACCAATCATCCATGCACTCATACGGGTACATACCCTTCCTGATCAGCAGCGACCGAGTTTCAGAATCAGTGTATCAATTGGTGATGGTGAAGGTGTCATTGGCATTAACCAAACTATCGAGCGATGACAGGAGGAATTGAGGGCTGTCTATGAATCTCAGACCGTTGAGCGAGAAGGAGATGTATTTTTCCATGTTGTTGGGGTGCACTTGATATCACCACCGACCTTCAAAATGGCCTGCATGATCAGGTTGGCATCGTACCCTCTCAAATTATGGAAGACCGCCGGGATGTTGATTGTTTTAGGGTTGATTCTAAGCTGGAGGTTGCACGCATTATGGGCGGCACCTCGGTATCTACCTGTGATGTGGCAATGATCTCTCACTGAATCACTGTTCACCCTGGCATAGGTGGCAATTCTTAGCACGCTTGTGAGCAACTTCGTCCTTCGGCGTCATGCGCATGGGAGCGGCGGTGTAAAGCCTTTTCCTAATGATTTTCTCTTCCTGTTGCAAACACATGAGGAGTTTTGCCGCTCCACTATACCCTCGGTAGATGATGGGAGTGTTCGTTTGTCCATCACATCACACGACCACGTACCCGAACCTGCAGGCTTGGTGTTCTTGGGTTTTGTACGTAAAACTTTGCTCAGTCGTGTTGGGCACATCGTGGCCGACCCGTTTGATGAGGGCTTCGAAGTCTGCATAGATCATGTAAGGCACAGTCATCTGGTGTTTGTGGTTGGTGAATTTCAAGATGTTTTTTTCTCGGGGCATGTCGATTCGGATCGCCGTCTCTCCCACACCTAGGCAATTCTCCCGGTGCACTTCCCGCAGGTCAGCTCGCGTGAAGCTGTGCAAGCACCATTCTCAGAAGTGTTTCTTTTCTCTGTGTGTTGATTGATCGTACAACAGCCGGCTCAGATTTTTAATCGCCGTGTAGTGGTGCTGGCCGTCTTTTCCGATGAGGTATGTATTGATTCTGCACACGGTTTTATCACTCGCAGGGCTTATCCTGTGCACGATGGTTTTGTCGCCTTCATGGACGAACACGTTGTCGGCCACCTTGTTTTGCTTTTCGAATTGCACCCAGTAGGAGGTTGGTGTTAAGTGTTCTACACCTGTGAAGTTGAACCCTGATTCTGCGATCAATGGATAGCTGGAACGTCTGCACGGATTACCCGTTGGTTCATGCGTAGGAGCTATGACCGCAACCACCGCGCAGTAATCATTAACATCATTACCTTTGGTTTCAGGGTTAACGAGGGCCTTTTTAGCTCTGAAATGCTTAGGTACTGGTATGTGCGACCCACCTCTGAGCGATATGTAGTTCGCTATATCGAGATAAATGGTGTTGATTTATCTACCGCCCATCCAGAGCCCATGTGGGTATATTTCTCCAACTACTCTTGTATTTTTGGTTGGTACTTGATGCTTTTCAAGTCCTCTAGTTCTTCGCAGAGTTTACTAGCGATGGGGGTTTTGATTGTACTGGTATCAACATTAGAATCGACCACCATTTTCCAGCCCCAGAGATACTTACCCACGGCATGCTCTGTCGGTACGAATTGCAGTTCGACTGGCTTGGTGTCTTCCAGCAAGGTGATCAGCTCGGCTTTTCTCATGCGAGAATAACCCCCCAATCCCCGTTCTTTAGCTCGGAGTTTGAGGTCTCGCATGGTAGGGGGTTTGACATATTTTATATCGAGCAAGGTGAGTAGTTGGGGTTTCCTCATGCAAGAATAAACAACCAATCCAAGACTTTTAGCGAGAGCTTTGAGTTTGCTGACGGTAGTCATAGTGTATACCTTATGCAGAGTCAAATGTTCAATAAGGTGTTCTCAATGTGCAGATAACTCCATCAGCCTCACAAAAAATTGAAGCGCCCCTTAAACTCTCATCCTAAGCAGCCGGTGACGTTCGTTGAGGTAGTCTTTTTTTCTTATAGTAAATAAGTTGGTTTCGAACTACATCCCTTCCGTTGGCATTGCACAACCCATAATGTCCTTTGACCCCTATGCCGCATGCTTGACATACGTAATTGATATGGCCCTTTCTAACACTGTTGGCATGCAAGTGGCAATTTCAGGCATACAGCATTTACCGCAGGTTGTGGGCTTACCGAGCAATACCCATTTGCAATAATGAGTTCCCACAGGCCACATGCCGTATACCTCATGCCGAGTCAACTATTTAAATGAATGTTAGTACATGTGGCGACAGTAGCTATCGAAAGGTAGGCCCACTTTGGGCTGCTTTCCACACATCTCTACTCCATGTGGAAGGGATCCCAGTGTTTGGTCTTGGGTGTTTTTTCCTTCTTATCAACTGGTGTGTGGAGCAGGTGCACGAAGGGGGAAACTGGTTTGCTATACTTCCAGGTCTTGTGGGCGACCTTCCTGAGAAACAAGGCAGCTATCGAAAGGTAGGTCCACCTTGGGGTTGTTTCTACTATCTGCCGCACCTTTTGGATATCCAGGTGGGTATCTTCTTGTTCCTCTTCTATTTCCTCCAGCAGTTCTTCGTCGTCGTTGTCGTCTTGGTCCTTGTCCAGATTCGACAGGATATCGACCAATAAATTCGTGGTAGCCGACGACGTATTGGCGGTTTGCTCCACACGAGCCGCGAGCCTCCCCAAGCGGACATAGAAGTCCTGGATCGATGGTTCTGCTGCAGGTAATACGCTGCTGGTAGGCGTCTCGCTAGCAGGTAACATGGTCGCCGCTTCTGCAGCAGGCTCTCGGCATAGCTCGTACAGCCTTGTGGATCCAATGCTGAAGCGGTTTTTAACCTCGCTTGCTGGGAGCACCCCTTGAAAGGAGCATATTTCTTGGATCTTACCCGAAGACAAATCTCTTCTTAGTGGCATGGTTGTTTTTTCCTGGGCATATGTATACCCATACTTCCCATGTGCCTATATGGGAATCCCAATCCTCTCCCAGGAATCCCAATCCTCTCCCAGCAAATACTTAGCAATGCTTAGGAAATGCATAGCAAAAGCTTAGCAATGCTTAGCAATGCTTAGCAATGCTTAGTAATAACATTCAAACACAACATCTATGGCAACACCCTCAACAAAACGTTTCTGTTGCCCATGGACCCCAAACGCTGGATCGTCGCCTGTCTGTCTTTCATCGTCTGACCTACATTCAAGACATTGCGAGCCTCACTGCTCTGATTGTAAACTACCTTCCATTAGAATATCTGCTCTCCCTGTAAATGCAAAGACTCTGGAGAGTTAATATTTAATTTATTAACCGTAACAACATATATGTGACAAACAGCAACAGGAACGTATACTGCATTAATCAGGGTCTTGAATGACTTAAGGCTGGGCGTCAATGATAACAAGGTTGGCCTGTAGACACTGCTAGACCTTAGCTTGGCGTCCAATACCCTTGATCGTTAGCGACTTATTGACAGACTCAGGAGTGACGCTCAGATTGTGGGAACCGCTTTTAACTGGTTCAAGTCCTACTTAACTGACAGGTATCAGTCTGATGTCATACATGGCCAGTATTCACGCAAGATCCCACTCACATGTGGGGTACCTTAAGGGTCAGTCCTCGGACCAGTTCTTTTCTCCCTTTACATCAAAGGAACTGGGATCCGTCATCGATAACCACCTGCTCGGCCGCCACCAACATGCTGACGATTCTCAGGTGTACACAATTTTTCATTCCAGACCCAGTGCAATCTTCTTCTGCTCTTAAAGGTCTTGGTCAGTGTTATGATGAGGTGAAGCAGTGGACGTTCAGCAATAAGTTAAAACTCAACAGTGCTAAAACTGAGTGTATTCCTGTTAGGAAGACCATGCACAGAAGTCAGTGTGAGATCAGTTCTTTCCAGTTTGATGGATCGTCTATCAGTTTCTCTGAGAAAGTCAGAGACCTTGGTGTCATCAAAGGTGCTGATCTGTCACTCGATGATTACATCTCTCATATTGTGCAGATCTCCTTTACGTCCTTCAGGAATATTGGAAATATCACGCAATACCTCATTAGAAACTCAGCAGCTACTCTTACACTATCTTTTGTTATCTCGAAATTAGACTACTGCAACAGTCTATGGATTGGTGCCACCAAATCTCAGCTACAGCGTTTGAAGCAATTTCACAACACCCGTGCGCGCATTGTCACATGGACAGGGAAGTATGAGTATCTGTCCTGTTCTTCAATCACTCCAGTTGCCTACCAGTTGAACAACGAATTCTCTTCAAAGTCTTATGCATTGTGTTCTGTTGTGTCTCTGGCTCTGCTCCGGTCTACCTCTCCAGTATCCTCACTCCATATTTGTCTTCTCGATCTCTGNGTTGGTACTTGATGCTTTTCAAGTCCTCTAGTTCTTCGCAGAGTTTACTAGCGATGGGGGTTTTGATTGTACTGGTATCAACATTAGAATCGACCACCATTTTCCAGCCCCAGAGATACTTACCCACGGCATGCTCTGTCGGTACGAATTGCAGTTCGACTGGCTTGGTGTCTTCCAGCAAGGTGATCAGCTCGGCTTTTCTCATGCGAGAATAACCCCCCAATCCCCGTTCTTTAGCTCGGAGTTTGAGGTCTCGCATGGTAGGGGGTTTGACATATTTTATATCGAGCAAGGTGAGTAGTTGGGGTTTCCTCATGCAAGAATAAACAACCAATCCAAGACTTTTAGCGAGAGCTTTGAGTTTGCTGACGGTAGTCATAGTGTATACCTTATGCAGAGTCAAATGTTCAATAAGGTGTTCTCAATGTGCAGATAACTCCATCAGCCTCACAAAAAATTGAAGCGCCCCTTAAACTCTCATCCTAAGCAGCCGGTGACGTTCGTTGAGGTAGTCTTTTTTTCTTATAGTAAATAAGTTGGTTTCGAACTACATCCCTTCCGTTGGCATTGCACAACCCATAATGTCCTTTGACCCCTATGCCGCATGCTTGACATACGTAATTGATATGGCCCTTTCTAACACTGTTGGCATGCAAGTGGCAATTTCAGGCATACAGCATTTACCGCAGGTTGTGGGCTTACCGAGCAATACCCATTTGCAATAATGAGTTCCCACAGGCCACATGCCGTATACCTCATGCCGAGTCAACTATTTAAATGAATGTTAGTACATGTGGCGACAGTAGCTATCGAAAGGTAGGCCCACTTTGGGCTGCTTTCCACACATCTCTACTCCATGTGGAAGGGATCCCAGTGTTTGGTCTTGGGTGTTTTTTCCTTCTTATCAACTGGTGTGTGGAGCAGGTGCACGAAGGGGGAAACTGGTTTGCTATACTTCCAGGTCTTGTGGGCGACCTTCCTGAGAAACAAGGCAGCTATCGAAAGGTAGGTCCACCTTGGGGTTGTTTCTACTATCTGCCGCACCTTTTGGATATCCAGGTGGGTATCTTCTTGTTCCTCTTCTATTTCCTCCAGCAGTTCTTCGTCGTCGTTGTCGTCTTGGTCCTTGTCCAGATTCGACAGGATATCGACCAATAAATTCGTGGTAGCCGACGACGTATTGGCGGTTTGCTCCACACGAGCCGCGAGCCTCCCCAAGCGGACATAGAAGTCCTGGATCGATGGTTCTGCTGCAGGTAATACGCTGCTGGTAGGCGTCTCGCTAGCAGGTAACATGGTCGCCGCTTCTGCAGCAGGCTCTCGGCATAGCTCGTACAGCCTTGTGGATCCAATGCTGAAGCGGTTTTTAACCTCGCTTGCTGGGAGCACCCCTTGAAAGGAGCATATTTCTTGGATCTTACCCGAAGACAAATCTCTTCTTAGTGGCATGGTTGTTTTTTCCTGGGCATATGTATACCCATACTTCCCATGTGCCTATATGGGAATCCCAATCCTCTCCCAGGAATCCCAATCCTCTCCCAGCAAATACTTAGCAATGCTTAGGAAATGCATAGCAAAAGCTTAGCAATGCTTAGCAATGCTTAGCAATGCTTAGTAATAACATTCAAACACAACATCTATGGCAACACCCTCAACAAAACGTTTCTGTTGCCCATGGACCCCAAACGCTGGATCGTCGCCTGTCTGTCTTTCATCGTCTGACCTACATTCAAGACATTGCGAGCCTCACTGCTCTGATTGTAAACTACCTTCCATTAGAATATCTGCTCTCCCTGTAAATGCAAAGACTCTGGAGAGTTAATATTTAATTTATTAACCGTAACAACATATATGTGACAAACAGCAACAGGAACGTATACTGCATTAATCAGGGTCTTGAATGACTTAAGGCTGGGCGTCAATGATAACAAGGTTGGCCTGTAGACACTGCTAGACCTTAGCTTGGCGTCCAATACCCTTGATCGTTAGCGACTTATTGACAGACTCAGGAGTGACGCTCAGATTGTGGGAACCGCTTTTAACTGGTTCAAGTCCTACTTAACTGACAGGTATCAGTCTGATGTCATACATGGCCAGTATTCACGCAAGATCCCACTCACATGTGGGGTACCTTAAGGGTCAGTCCTCGGACCAGTTCTTTTCTCCCTTTACATCAAAGGAACTGGGATCCGTCATCGATAACCACCTGCTCGGCCGCCACCAACATGCTGACGATTCTCAGGTGTACACAATTTTTCATTCCAGACCCAGTGCAATCTTCTTCTGCTCTTAAAGGTCTTGGTCAGTGTTATGATGAGGTGAAGCAGTGGACGTTCAGCAATAAGTTAAAACTCAACAGTGCTAAAACTGAGTGTATTCCTGTTAGGAAGACCATGCACAGAAGTCAGTGTGAGATCAGTTCTTTCCAGTTTGATGGATCGTCTATCAGTTTCTCTGAGAAAGTCAGAGACCTTGGTGTCATCAAAGGTGCTGATCTGTCACTCGATGATTACATCTCTCATATTGTGCAGATCTCCTTTACGTCCTTCAGGAATATTGGAAATATCACGCAATACCTCATTAGAAACTCAGCAGCTACTCTTACACTATCTTTTGTTATCTCGAAATTAGACTACTGCAACAGTCTATGGATTGGTGCCACCAAATCTCAGCTACAGCGTTTGAAGCAATTTCACAACACCCGTGCGCGCATTGTCACATGGACAGGGAAGTATGAGTATCTGTCCTGTTCTTCAATCACTCCAGTTGCCTACCAGTTGAACAACGAATTCTCTTCAAAGTCTTATGCATTGTGTTCTGTTGTGTCTCTGGCTCTGCTCCGGTCTACCTCTCCAGTATCCTCACTCCATATTTGTCTTCTCGATCTCTGTGGTCTCAGAGTAAAAACCCTCTCCAAAGTACGATCAACCCAACGTGGACGCCTAACCTTCTCCTACTCAGCTGCTGTAGAATGGAACAATCTTCCTGAGCATCTTCGCCTCTGTACTGATCTCTCCTCGCCTCAAGAGCCAACTCAAGACATACCTCTGCAAATTAGCGTTTCACCAGTGACTCCCAATAACCTCTCTTCTCTGACTTACTTGTATATAGTAACTCTGGAACTCTGTTTTTGTGCGCTTTCAAGCATAGTCTATTATTATCATAATGTTTTACAGATTAAAGATGAAAAGCAGAGCAGAGAGGGTTCGGGTGATCCTGGCACAGTCAGGCTGGTAAGGCTCATCATCACCCTCATCAKSGCCCTCGCCCCCTCTACATGCAGCCCAGACAGCGAATGGGACTTCTCCCAGGAAACGCTGCCTAGTCGAACCCTCCAAGAGAATATGAAGGCTCCCCAACGCTGCAGCCTTCTGCATTACCCAGAGTGGCAGAAGGGCTGTGCTCCCGGTGGAGAACCCGGGCACCCTCCTGATCTGCGCCATGAGATCAGGAGGTACCAAACCAAGGGCACCGAAAACAATGGGGAGTCTGACGACAGAGTACTTGGGATGCAAGCAAGACATTTCAAAGGCGAGGTCCGCATATATATCATGCTTTTCCTNAATCTTGCCAATCACATTGCTCTCCAAAGGGACAGAAGATTCAATTATATAAATTCATTGGCTTTATCAAAAAGGACAAGATCAGATTTGTTGGCAGGAATTCTTCTGAGGCTGTTTATGGGCCTATTCCACAGAAGTTTGAAAGCATCATTTTCCATGACGCTCTAGACATGTTCACGGTCGTACCATGGATGGACCTCAGAGTCAAAGCCACAGGCATGGCGAAGACGATAATATTATTATCACTGGGATTCTGACTGAGTGTAACAGGTGTAAGTAAGGGGGAACGTAGAACATCTATGTCTGTAAATATATGTGTATATATCTTAGAAGTCATTCAAAAATAGCCTACATAATTTCCACCCATAAAAATATATATGTTTTGAGACCACACAACTATCATTTTCAATAAAAATGCTTTTCGCATTCAACACACTTAGCAATACTTCGCCAGCATTTTAAGGAATATAATTGGAATCTCCATTATATAAAGAATAACAAAACACCCACATGTCGTGGTTTAATCTATACACAGTGAATACCCTCAGCTGTTAATCAATGATTCGTAGTGCGGGGAATCTAGGGTTGGTAGTGACTGTAACAGTGCTCAGTCTGTTATTGCGCTGAGAGGGTGACAAAGGGAGGGTGAAGAATATGGACTTTCTGCAACTTGCATCTCGTCTCAATCGTGAATCTGTTGTCATGTCTGTTGGGACATCTGTTCTCCTGTACGTTACGTACCGAGCGATCAAGTTCCTGATCTGGTATCAGCGTTTCTACAGCTTCTTCAACAACTGTCAGGGAGTCAAGGACTTCTCCTGGAGGACAGGCAATCTGCATTTGGTGAGTCAGTTTATCTCGCTCTTGGTCATCTTTGCTTTGTAACATATATGTGTATATGTCTCAACAGTTGTAGTACTGTCGTGGTATATATCTGTTGAGAAGTCTGTAGTGCACATAATCTATACTCCATTGCGCTCGGCGAATTCGCGGCATGTGAACATGCTACACATATATAGTTTTGATATATTGTGTGAAACAAGTGCTTTCCATGTGCCTTCCAGTATACTGCTGTTTGGACCAATTTGCGTGTACTGATGTTCATGATGTTGATCACTGGATTGTCTGGTCCAGACTCGATTACTTACGAGCCGCCGCCATATAGCTGGAATATTGCTGAGTGTGACATTGAACAACAAACAAACAAAGAAACAAAAAGCCCAAGAGCGACGTCGCTATTGTATATATTCTTTTTGCCTTACTGTTGGGCTATTGATAAACATTCACACTGTTCTTGAATACGGAACGCACGTAGGAAAAGGTCAGCTATCAACTAAAGTATCAACCTCCCGAGAAATCAAGTTCAAAACGTTGTTTCTTTTCACAGATAGATAAGAGAAACAGTAATATTCATTGTCGGACGCCAGTTTGACATTGTAATAGATACGCTGCGAGGGTCTCCGCGAAAAGAGACACCTTTCTTTAAGTAATATATGAGTTGAGTATTGCAAGCATTCTCCAGAAAAGTAAACATTGTGGATACTTACGTATTAGTACTTGTTTCATGTTCGTGAATACTCCCACCTACCTCAGTATTTATGCACAAAGTAAACTATCCCCAAAAAAGAAACGCATAGGCATTTTGTATTTTTGAAATCTATTAATTACCTATTGTGTTCAAACTATCGTCAAAATATGTAACAAAAGTGTTGATGACATGATTTTACACAACTGTACAAGTCAAACATCGACTTTATCTGAAAATGTTGATTTTTATAAGATTTCTTGCAAGGATTAAGAAAGCATCGCCACAACGTAACAGAAATCATCTTCCAGTTGAAACTGTGCAGCACAGAGCATGCACTGTCTGGCTATAAAGATCCAGATTACTTTTGGAAATCGGCATTCATATTGAAGAGGTTTCAAGGTCAAATCACGACGTCATGTCTTGACGCTGCGACATGGAACATCGCCATTGAAAGAATGCATGCTGTTGCCAGGTGTCTGAATGTTAGTCTGAGCACGATATCACGGCTTGCAAACTCGTACAACCAAACAGGTATAACAACTGACCTTCCCCGTACAGACAGACCTCGAGTCACCACTGCATCCCAAGATCGGTACATCCGGGTTCTACGTTTGCCTGATCGTACTGCCACGGGTGAGAGCACAGCAGCCAAGATGCCTGGACTTCGGAGGATATCCGGCCAAACGGTACGGAACAGGTTGCGAGAGATTGGACTGAGAGCCAGGAGACCCGACGTCGGGACGGTGCTACGTCGTCGCCATCGTGCTCAACGTCTCCGTTAACTAAAATTATCCACTTGGTTGTATAGACATTACCTTCTTCTAACCTGATTCTGTACTAAACTCTATTTATGGACGAGCTATACATGTTTAAAAATACACCATTTTCGCAACAAATTTCTGGGTTATGCGTTTCTTTTTTTGGGAATAGTATATTTGTGTAACAGTAGCTGCCTTTTTGCATGTAGTTTAACAAATACTAAACGCGAGTGACACTTCTGTCACCTAACAGGTAATGTTGAAAAAATGATTGTGTCAGTTATTGCCTTGCTGTTAGTTTTGCTTATTCCTTTTGAAATATTGAAACGAGAACTGTTGGTCAGCAAACATAAAATGTTAAAAGCTATTTCACAGCAGTTTGCGCAAGTGTACCGATATTATAATCGATCTAACTTTCAGAAACAAAAATACGATTGAGTTAATTTTTTTATCTGCACAAAATCTACCCACGTACAGCGAATTTTGGATCGCAAAGCACGACAATAGGTTGGAGGCTCACCGAAGGTAAGCAACTCTGCAGAACGTAATGCGCTGAAACCGATATGATCACTCGTCCAGTTCACAAGGGTGTTTGTGTTTCAGTTGCCTAAGATGTTTGAGAAGCGTATGTCAGTCGAGCAGGAATGGATGAAGAGATACCCCAAGTACTACCGGGTCTGGATGGGTCCCTTCCACCCACTCATCAACGTCTACCACCCAGACACTATCAGAGCCATCATCAAGTCCACAGGTGATTACTCCCTTGTGTGTGTTTTGAAAGACATACCAACTATATCTGAAATGGATAATACCAGTTGATGTTACTGAGTGTGTACTTTTGTAGTGTAAGTAGATGGAAATGCTGCTTGTCGAATGGAAATGCTAAAACTCTCATCTTGAATACGTGACAATGCAAGAACACAAAATTTTGTCTCAGATTCAGATTGGTTGTTTAAAAAAGGTTTGTTTCGATTTAAGAGTAGAGCAATTTCAAAAGAAAAAATCATTATCAAAGAAACAAGAACACAACATTTTGTCTGAGATTCAGATTGGTTGTTTACTTATGGATGCAGATTTGTTTCGATTAGAGAGTAGAACAATTTAATAACAAAAATACATGTCATTATCACAGAAACAAATTTAAGGAACATTGACTCTCTGGTTGCAATTATACTGTAGAACCTAAGTCAACGGGATTTGGAGGACCATATACATCATTACTGCCCTGGCTTGGGGAGAGTCTCGTGATTGCT
>VKKT01002045.1:22507-34618 GCA_008038995.1 Haliotis laevigata | reverse complement strand
CGTCTCCATCCTTTCTCGCACACTTGACTGTCCCTTTCTCTGCACTCCTCCCCCGTAACAAAAAGTGAACTGTGTCAATATTTTAATGATAGTTTGTTAAACAACTTTATTATTTTTAGGACATAAATTCTACAAAAACCTCACAGAGTTGGTCTGACGTTTTGATTATGATCAGTGTTTCATTGAGTATTTTATGTTGATTAGTTTTCGAGTTAGATTGCAATTCATCGGTCCGCTTTTGAACCAAACGGACTATAGAAGTGCACGAACAACTGTTGAATGATTTTAAGCCCGTGAGTGCAGAATATTGTTAGTTCTTAAATCTGTCTGGCGTGCAGGATTTTGTTTGTTTGTTCACTGAACACCGCACCCAGCAATATTCCAGCTATGTGACGGCGGTCTGTAAATAATCGTGTCTGAATCAGACGATCTAGTGATCAACAGCATAAGCATCGATCTACGCAATTGGGATACGATGGCATCTGTCAACCAGGTCAGCGAGCCTGACCACCCGATCCCGTTAGTCGCCTCTTACGAGAAGCATAGATTGCAGTAGAGCAACTCTAATTCACGGGTATTTGGTCTGGCATATTCACGTGGCTGAAACACGAGATCGAGGATATACTGTGTACACCCTTGTTGAACCCGATTGATGACAGGTGAATAACTGGGGCACACCGAAGCATGAAGGGTTCAAAAGGCCTGCTTTCCATATTAAAGCGCTTTCGTCACCTGTTAAAACGGAGCACATGTCTTGCGAAGCACATGCCTCTAGAATAGGACCCCACATTCAAGAGAAGTCGCAGTCAGTGAGTCAGCCTATTAAACAGGTCAACCAGCGACACGCTTAATCTTTGGAGCGGGGCCTGCTGTTGACGACAGACGTTTACAAACATGGGCCCACTGGAGCTTGTATCTCGTCTCAATCGCAAATCTGTTGTCAAGTCTGTAGGAACATCTGCTCTCCTGTACGTGATATACCGCATCATCAAGTTCCTGATCTGGTATCGGCGTCTCTGCAGATTCTTCAACAACTGTCAGGGGGTCAAGGACTTCTCATGGAGGACAGGCAACCTGCATTTGGTGAGTCGCCTAAACTTGTGTACAGATGGATATTTTTACGAGTACTTCTGCCACAACTGCAGCTGATGCGTTGTTTATTGTTGCAACGTGTTCTACAACGTTATCTGCTGCAGACGCTGGTCATCACTGTCAACACGGTACATTCTATAATATTCCGGGGCTGTGGGGTAACCTTGTAGTTACAGCTATCGCGCATCACACCGAAGACCAGGTTCGATACCCTACATGGGTACATTGTGTGAAGCCCATTTCTGGTGCCCCGCCGTGATATTGCTGGGATATTGTTAAATGCGGCGCAAAACCAAACTCACTCTCTGCACGAACTGGGCTATTCACAAATATCATGAGTAAATGATCATAAAAGCATTCGAGTCCGTGGGCATGTAAACAGAGAATAGTTAATTGTAGGTGAATTATACATGTTTTGCAATATATTGAGATAAAATGTTCGGTTGCTTCGACCATTCAAATGTCCTATTTTTACCCAGCTGTCATTGCAAGTCAAGCTGTGTCACGACGACCTTTGACCTTTTTGGGCTAGGTCAGATAAATGATGAGCTAGTCTGTCTCACAGTCCCTGAACCACATTATTTTCCCTACTGCCAAACCCCCTCTGCAGTGCTAAAGCCCTAATAAAGTAAGTATAGATTTCCTCAGGTTATCTGGTCCCCCTGGGGCTCCTTTTCAATTTAAATGGGCTTGTTTGTTTCTATCCAAAAATACAGATTCAGAGACTAAGCATTAGTCTCGTGATGAGCGTGCACGCATAATAATCAGCTCACGTCCGTGTCCATGAATACACCCTATCAGCTGGGAATCTGTTCTGCCCCAGAGCCATGAGTGTTCTATAAATAGGATGAGGCGATGGGGTAGACTAGTGGTTAAAGTGTTCGCTCGTAATGTCGGAGTCCTGGGTTCAATTCCTCACATGGGTACTATGTGTGAAGCTCATTTCTATTGTCCCCCGCTGTGATATTGCTGGAATATTGCTAAAGACAGCGTAAAACCACAGCTCACTCTCATTGTTACATGCCGGGGAGAAAGACAGTGGTCAAGTAAAATATCTTCACAGCATCTAATTTAAGCAGGAGAAGCCCCAAAGACACAAATGATTATATCTATATCAGCGACTGAGTAGTATATCCCACATAATTAGGAAGAATAGATGTTTCAAATGTCCGATCACAAATTTCTGACACACCTATTTAGTGACTGAGTGAGTTTTTGTTTTACGCCGCACTCAGTAATATTCCATCTATATGGCGGCGGTCTGTAGGTAACCGAGTCTGGACAACGCGATCCAGTGATCAACAGCATGAGCATCGATCTACATAACCGAGATACGATGACATGTATCAACCCAGTCAGCAAGCCTGAAGACCACCCGGTCCCGTTAGTCGCATCTTGCGATAAGCATGGGTTACTGAAGATCAATTCTAACCCGGATCTTCACGGGTTCTAACACACTTAAGGAAAGTAACTCTGTACAGACGATATGGTCGTCGTACCGCTTG
Organism: Haliotis laevigata; assembly: GCA_008038995.1. Lineage (NCBI taxonomy): Eukaryota > Metazoa > Mollusca > Gastropoda > Lepetellida > Haliotidae > Haliotis > Haliotis laevigata. Next base: position 32,021 of record VKKT01002045.1, on the reverse strand, counting down.
ATGAGGGTTATATGTATATATTTCAGTACCCTAAGCTGTTTGAGAAGCGCGTTGCAGTGGAGCAGGAATGGATGAGGAAATACCCCAAGTACTACCGGGTCTGGATAGGGCCCTTCAATCCAATAATAAGAGTCTACCATCCAGACACAATCAGAGCCATCATCAAGTCCACAGGTGACATTTTAAATACATTTATTTTCTCAGTCACCTATGTATTGAATTATGTTCCAGTGATATCTGAACGGAAGTTTCATTCGACCGAAGGAAATGCGGACTCTAACGGGTCGTACCGTCGCATACCACTTTGCAAACGGCCATATAAATCGATTAACCTTTAGATCTTTTATATGCCAAATTCATATGTTTTCCGGAATCGTGTTCAAGCATTTCGCCATGATTGTTTTCGCAGATGACCTCTTTTCGGATTAAAACATATGTTTTAATTGATTTATTTCAAATAAAACCACAATAAGTGATATATCTTAAGGTTTAATCACTTTCCTCTTCCAAAAAAAAAAGATGTAAACGCGAGCATAATTCTCAAAAAGCAAAAACAAAGAGAACTCTTTTCGGTAATATTCGTTGAATGCTCCAAATGTGTGATATTTCAATGTCAAAGGTTGGAACTGTCATGGTCCTTCAAACTACCCTTTGAAACAATATGTTTTCAAAGCACTGGCCATTAACACATTAAATGTCTTCTAGTTTATCTGCAGGTAAAAAGTACTGAATATACCATGCCATCTGTAAATGCAGTTGCAAAGATTATAGATGGCCATAGCTTTTGAGAAGATTGCTGATTCAGACCTAAATGCATGCCTTCTGTCAGGCAGTAGTAAATGATAATGTCCATCGTATTATATTTGAAATGTATTTCCATGCAAATATGATAAGAACTATCATTCAGGGGTATTTCACCCTTGTTATTGCACAGAGCCAAAACCAAGGGGAATAGGAGTCTCATATGAACCACTGGTACCCTGGCTTGGGGAGGGTCTCCTGATTGCCGGGGGACAACGCTGGTACCGAGCTCGTCGTCTCCTTACCCCCGCCTTCCACTTCGACATCCTCAAACCCTACATCGACGTCTCAAACAACGCCATTGACACCATGCTGGTAAGCTAATTACGACATGTTACATGCATACAGCACATCTAACTTCAAGTTTGCAATGTTCAAATGACATCTCACCTGTGTGATAGGGCCCACCTGCTGATTAGTTAACACAGGTTTGTGTCAATAGTAATCATGGTTGGTGATGATGGAGATGGTTGGTGATGATGGACGATGATGATGGATGATGGTGATTGATGATGGTTAATGACGATGGATGATGATGATGACGATGGATGATGGTTGATGATGGATGATGGATGATGGTTGATAATGATAGATGATGGTGATGATGATGATGATGGACGTTGGTTGATGATTGATGATGGATGATGATGATGACCATGGGTGATGATGCTGGATGATGGCTGATGACGGATAATGATAATGGATGATGGTGATTGATGATGGTTGATGACGATGGATGATGATGATGACGATGGAAGATGATTGATGATGGATGATAATGGATGATGATGATGATGGACGATGGTTGATGACGATAGATGATGATGATGGATGAAGGTTTATGACAGTAATGATGATGGATAATGGATGATGATGGTGATGATACATAATGGTTGATGACGGATGATGATGACGGATGATGGATGATGATGATGGATGATGATGATGGATGATGGTAAATGGATTATGATGATGACGATGGTGATTGTGGATGGTTGATGACGATGGATGATGGTAATGACGATGGATGATGGTTGATGATGGATGATGATGATGGATAATGGATGATGATGGTGATGATGCATGATGGTTGATGACGGAAAATGATGAAGGATCAGGATGATGGTAAAGGGATGATGATGATGCTGATGATGATGGTGATTGTGAATGGTTGATGACGATGGATAATGGTGATGACGATGGATGATGATTGATGATGGATGATGGTTGATGACGATGGATGATAACGGATGATGATGATGATGATGATAATCATGGTGATTGATGATGGTTGATGACGATGGATGATGATGATGATGATGACGACGGATCATGGTTGATGGTTGATGATGGATGATAATGGATGATGATGATGATGATGATCGATGGTTGATAATGGTTGATGACGATGGATGATGATGGATGATGGATGATGATGATGGATGATGATGATTGAGTATGGTTGATGGTGGATGATGGTTGATGATGACGATTGATGATGGATGATGGTTGATGACGATGGATGATAACGGATGATGATGATGATGATGATGATGATGATGATGATCATGGTGATTGATGATGGTTGATGACGATGGATGATGATAATGATGACGATGGATCATGGTTGATGGTTGATGATGGATGATAATGGATGATGATGATGGTCGATGGTTGATGATGGTTGATGACGATGGATGATGATGGATGATGGATGATGGATGATGATGATTGAGGATGGTTGATGGTGGATGATGGTTGATGATGACGAATGATGATGGATGATGGTTGATGATGATGGATGATGATGGATGATGGCTAATGATGGGGGATGTTGGATGATGGCTGATGATGGTGGATGATGGCTGATGGTTGATGATGACGGATGATGATGGATGATGGCTGATGACGATGGATGATGATGGACGATGGTTGACGATGATGGATGATGGTGGTTGGTGATGATGTATGATGGTTGATGATGGTGGATGATGGTTGATGATGGATGATGGATGATGATGGATGATGATGGTGGATGATGGATGATGGTGGATGATGCTTGATGATGATGGATGATGTTGATGATGGTGGATGATGGTTGATTATGATGGATGATGGCTGATGATGGTGGATGATGGTTGATGATGGATGATGGTGGATGATTGTTGATGATGACGGATGATGATGGATGATGGCTGATGATGATAGATGATGGTTGATGATGATGGATGATGGATGATGTTGATGATGGTGTATGATGGTTGATTATGATGGATGATGGTTGATGATGGTGGATGATTGATGATGGATGATGATGGTGGATGATGGATGATGATGATGGATGATGTTGATGATGATGGATGGGTATCATTCTGCGCAGTTGTTATACGATGACATTTGTCAACCAAGTTATGGAGCCTGACCATACCATCCCGTTAGTCGCCTCTTACGACAAGCATGGGTTACTGAAGGCCAATTTTAACCCGGATCTTCACGATTGAGATGAACTTGAAATGGTGAGGACTCGGATTCAGTTATTCACATGATTCCAATGTAAGCTGAGATCATTCTACGGCGTAAGCATCTTACCTAACACGATTTGGTTAACAGGAGAAGATTGACAAGCACGTGGAGGAAGGTACCAGCTTCGAATTGTTCAACATGGTCGGCCTGTGTACATTTGACATCCTGTTGAGATGCGCCATGTCGGTCAAGGAAAACATACAGCAACAGGGGTGAGTACGGGAGTTAGAATACGGCGGATCTGTCAGACAGCAGCATGTGTAAGAGCGGTGAATGACAGACAGGGTCATTTGGAGTAATGAGAATAAAAATTGATGCACCATCGGAGAGGATGGAGAATTATTTCGACAGCAGCAAGGACTAGTACGGGGAACTGGACATGGGACAGCAACACAGGCGAGAACAAGGACTTATAATAAGCAGTTTGTCTGAATAGGAGGAATTATCACCCGTGAAGATCCAGGTTAGAATTCATGTTCAGTAACCCATGCATGTCGTAAGAGGCGAATGACGGGATCGGGTGGTCAAGCTCGCTGACTTGGTTGTGACAATATGGGTGAGTTCGGTTAATGTGACATGCACTAACACGGGTGAGGACGGACACAAAATGACAATATAGGTGAGTGCGGAGAGTGTGACATGCACCAACACGGTTGAGAACGGACACAATATGACAATATGGGTGAGTTCGGTTAATGTGACATGCACTAACACGGTTGAGAACGGACACAATATGACAATATGGGTCTGTTCGGTTAATGTGACATGCACCAACACGGGTGAGAACGGACACAATATGACAATATGAGTGAGTTCGGTTAATGTGGCATGCACTAACACGGTTGAGAACGGACACAATATGACAATATAGGAGAGTTCGGTGATTGTGACGAATGTCTTATAGCATTAACATCCGAATTTTACGAACAAAAGATATATTTTGCTTCAGATAATATATTTAATGTATATGTATATAATTAACGATTTACGTTCGAACCCTGTATTTTGAAGCAGCTGAGTACTTTGCTTTCAGGGAAACACACCCGTATGTAAACGCAGTGAATGAAATACTCGCCCTGGTTACCGATCGAGTCCTGTAAGTATGAGAGAATATCTCGGGCCACGAGGTGTCCGGCAAAAACTTATACAAAGTGTTTGCTTGTTTGCTTGCTTGCTTGCTTCCTTGCTTGTTATTTAGCGCCGCATTAGTAATGTTCCAGCTGTATGGCGGCGGTCTGTATATAGGCGAGTCTGGGTCAGACAGTCCAGGGATGAACAACAGCATGATTTCTGACTTCTGGCGGGAATGCTGTTGAAGAAATAAGTTTAGCATACATGTCTTAGAGCTTCTACTGCGTGTGAATAGATCATTTAGGCAATGGAGCACGTAGAAGCTCGCGTAGATTAAAGAAAACGGCATCAGTTATGTAAGTCCATAGTTTTAAAAAAAATTTGCAAGTGCCTGCAACCCATCATTGTACCTTCAGTATATTATATTTAGTTCTTCTGAGAGCAGAAAGTACCAACTATTGTTGTAGAATGATGTCATTTACACAAAATAGTAGACAGAGTGAGTGAGTTTAGTTTTTCGCCGCTTTTAGCAATGTTCCAGCGAAATCGCGGCTAGGGGAGACCGGAAAAGGGCTTCACACATTGTACCAGTGTGAGGAATCGATCCCGGGTCTTCGGCGTGACGAGCGAACGCTTTTACCAGTAGGCTACACCACCGCCCCACAAAATATCAGAGGAGCTTTATTGTATTTTGAAGGCTATATTTGAACTTGTAAAAGTAATATTGTCCAGAGAGTAGATGATGATACATTTGCTTTCAGTACCCCATGGCATCACCCTGACTTCATCTTTTACAACTCGTCCCCTGGGAAGAAGTTTAAGAAGCAGTGTGACTTTGTACATCGCTGGGCGGAAGACATCATCGAGAAGAGGCGACAGACCTTGGTSAGTGTCAAACTTTGAAACCATTCATTGTAGAAATGTCCTTGGTGATTGAAGGCCGAAATATGGGACCACCCACCCCAAATATACTGAGTAGTGTAACATTGTACCGTGTGTGACCTTCATGTGAAATATTGTACTGTTTAGAGTTGTACTTCATATGTAACATTGTATGGTAACATTGCAGCGGTACTGTCTGCTGGTAAGATTGTATTATATGTAGCATTGTAACGAGTATGTAACATTGCAGTGTATATTGTTGGAAATATTGTCCAGGGTATGTACTATTGTAGTGTTTTGTAACACTGTGGGAAGTATATTATATGTGTAGTATTGTTATGATACTAAAATAATGTGTACTTCTATAGCGCTATGTTCCATACACCAAGTGCATGCTCAAAGAGTATACAAATAGACAGTCATTATAACCCAAGCTGCCTGTGAGGCGCAAGAAAGTTATAGTCACATGACTTATCCCACCGGTTGCCCATATTCTGCTGGGTGTACAGAGGCAAACAAACTTACTTTGCCTAAGGTGAGACCACATGTATCACTTGTGCTTCGTTGTAGTTAAGTACTAAAGTCCTGGAAACTCTCAGGAGTCAAGCAGCTAATTACGGTCACCCATCCAAGGACTCTCCGCGCCCAACATTGCTTAACTTCAACTGATTTGTGGCCTGGGCTCTAACAGGACCACGATCCACAACTGTAATTGTACTCTGTGTGGACATTGTACTATGTGGACATTGTACTGTGTGGACATTGTTCTGTGTATGTACATGTGACATTGTATTGTGTATGTACATGTGACATTGTACTCTGTGTGGACATTGTATTGTCTATGTACATGTGACTGACTGAGTATGGTGTTACGCCGTAAAATGGCTTCACAAATTGTACCCATGTTGGGAATCGAACCCGGGCCTTTGGCGTGACGAGCGAACGCTTTAACCACTAGGCTACCCCACCGCCCCTATGTACATGTGACATTGTACTATGTATGGACATTGTATTGTCTATGTACATGTGACATTGTACTGTGTGGACATTGTACTGTGTATGTACATGTGGCATTGTACTCTGTGTGGACATTGTACTGTGGGTGTAAAACTGCAATAAGTGTACAAAAGTGTATTGTGTGACATTATGTTGTATACGTGTTGGTTCCTTTGCGTGTTGCAGTTTTGTGTTCTGGTGTCCCCCGTCGTGATATTGCTGGAATATTGCTAAAAGCGGCGTACAACTCACTCATAGTTTGTGTTTGTAATAGTGTGTGGTATGTAACAGACGGTGTATTGTGTGTAGGAGAGAGATGGACCCCCGAAGACCCGCTACCTCGACTTCCTGGACGTCCTGCTCAGTGCCAGAGATGGTGATGGCAAGGGTCTCACCCAGCTAGAGATCAGGAATGAAGTCGACACGTTTCTATTTGAAGGTACGGTCACTATCCCTATATCAGGGATACTGTGTGTGGCATATATCATTACTCAAACAGGGACAGTGTTGTTTCCCTTAGCCTTTTTGATGAAACAGGTATTGCAAGCAAGAGCATGTGCATCTGACAATATACAATCTTAATGCAAGGCCTCACTGTTTTAGAAACATCGTTGTAGCTCTCCGATCCAAAATTAAATAAGCAAAAGGTCTCTTTTAACTAATAAGTGTCTTTATGTTTATTTCCATTTCCTGGAAAAAGTTTCCTTGCCTAATGTACTTTCATGTACTTTTCATTGGCCAGGACAGGGATCCAGAGTTGACGCTTTTCTGTAGTATTGCTCTCTATATAAATTTAAATGGAAGAGTTCACTTGTGGCAGGGGTATCTTGAAAAGGTGGGACGGAATTCTGCAAATGTTTTGCTGTTCACCGCCTTCAGATTCGTTATTGCTGTCAGGAAAAGTGTGTCAGCATATCTTTTAAAGTAGATCTTTTGTTGTAAAGGTCACGACACAACGGCCAGTGGGATATCATGGACGCTGTTCACCATGGCCTCCAAACCCGAGTTCCAGACCAGGATCCAGGAGGAACTGGACACTCTACTGGACGGAAGAGAGTCCAAGTACATCACCTGGTAGGGCACATTACGTAGTAGAACGCATTATCTGGGAGGGCACATCACATGGTAGGGCACATTACCTGGTAGAACGCATTATCTGGAGTTGCACATCAAATGGTAGAAAGCATTATCTGGAAGGGCACATCACCTGGTAGAATGCATTATCTGGAAGGGCACACCACATGGTAGGGCAGATTACAAGGTAGGGCACGTCACCTGGCAGGGCACCTGACGTACATACCCCAGTAGAGCATATTCCTAGGTCGGGCACATAACTTGAAGGGCTCATATTTGGGGAGAGCAGATCACATACCACATCTTGGGGTTGTTATGCCCGGTAAGGCATTGCACCTGGTAGTAAACACAAGTAAAACTAAACATTTCCTGGAAATGCATATCACGGTATGATTCTTCCCATGGTATGACATTGGTTGTTTTCGAAATCCGAGATCCCAACTTACAGATTACTCTTCAGAACTGGTTTCTGGCTTGGTTTGACGCCGCACTAAACACTTTTTCAGATCTTCAGAAACTGATTAGCCTTATATTTGGACATTGATGAGCTTTGTGTAAGTGGAACCTTCATGCAAAGTGTATATGTTATTGATTAGGGATGACATCCCCAAGATGGAGTATCTGACACGATGTCTAAAGGAAGGGATGAGGTTCCACTCGCCTGTTCCCTTCGTCAGTCGGGAACTGGAACATCCTATGGACATCGACGGGAAGATTTTTCCGGTTGGAACACTCATTTCACTGGGAATATGGCATGTCCATCACAACCCGGACGTATGGAAGGACCCGGATGTATATGACCCTGATCGGTTTCTGCCCGAGAACATTCAGAAGAAGGACAGCTACGCATACATCCCTTTCTCCGCTGGCCCGAGGTAATCCTCCATGCACTAGGGTCTCTCTGTAGATTTACATACTAGAGCGACCCAGGGGACTACTACAACGTTAGTGGGTGTGTCAAGCTGTTACCCTGAAGGGTAAGGATTACCTTATGGCCCATGGTAGTACCACAACTGAGGTGGGTCTGTCGAGCCAGTCTCTCTGTAGGGCTAGGATCACTTGGTTCCCATAGTAATACCACATCTTTAGTGAGTCTCTTTGAACAGTTAAGATAACGCAGTGCCCGATGGTAATGCTACACCTTTAGTGGGTGTGACAATCCAGTCTCTGTAGGGTTAGGTTTGTAGTGATAGATTTCTTACTCATAATGGCGGATTCTAATGCTCTAGTTTATACAGAAACATGAAATATTACTCTTATCCCCAAAATTGAACCTGACCATCGAAAGTAAGAAAATAGTTCGTTCTTTTCACTTAAAATGAGAGACAATCCATCATTCATTATCCGATTCCTACTAAAGATATTGTTAAAGTTCAATGTGTAACAAAATCACTTTTGCAGTCCCTTTTCTATGAATTAAACCGTGTAGAAACATGATAATCCATTGAAGATTTGTGATATTTCATTTCCGCTTCACAAATATATCCGAAAAGAACATGTGATCATGCTGTGTTTACCTTCCAGAAACTGTATCGGACAACATTTTGCCCTGAACGAAGAGAAGCTCATGCTTGGAAGAATCCTTCAAAGGTATATTGTCTTTAACGATTGATCGTTATATGATTTCATTCACGGGTAACCTGTGATGTGATGTCAATCACGAGTTAAAATTGGTCTTTGGCAACCCATGTTTGCCCAAAGAGTCGACCAACGGGGTCAGGCGACTTGGCTGACACACGACATAGCATACCAATTGTGTAAATCAATGCTCATGCTGTTGGCCATTGGATAGTCTGATCCAAAGTCGATTATTTACTGACCGCCGCCATATTGCTAGAATAGTGCCGAAATATATGCTGCAATGTGGAAAATGCGTGTTTGTTTCGTGTTCAAGGTACAAGTTAGAGGTAGATACAAGCCACAAAGTGGGACGAAGGAATGCCGCCGTGATGAAGTCAACTGAAGGACTGTGGGTGTTCGCTAGACACAGACACTGAACATTCCAACAGAGGCCTACTTTCTATTTCCTGGACCACGCTGAATGCGGATAATGATATTAACCAGTTACCTTCAGTTGATCAAACATCTTTGCATACGACATGAAGCAGGAGGGCTCTGGGCTCTGGGCTCTGGCTTCTGGTCATAGATATTTAAGTTAGTGAGTGAG
>VKKT01002044.1:95494-111678 GCA_008038995.1 Haliotis laevigata | reverse complement strand
TTGCTGGAATATTGCTAAAAGCGGCGTAAAACTAAACTCAGTCAGTCAGTCAGTCGTGATGTGTTGTCCGTCGGCACAATAAGCGAAACCTTTTGACATCCGCTCTGAATCACACAGCACCAGTTTCTGAGATCTTAAGAGCAATGGCGTCTGATTCGATCAGAAATAGGAAACATACATCAGTGGCTTCTTTCTGAAAGAAATTATATTAAATCCTTCATTACCTGCACACGTTCTAATTTTTGGGGCACAATTGTGATGTATACTGTCAGTCGAAAAGTGGGAGAACTTCTGAGATCTATTGACGACACTAATGTTTCATTAACTTCCTATATAAATATATATATATTATTCAACATTCTTATTATAAATGTTTCTCCTCCTCTTTGGTTTGGAAAAGCACTATATTTCAGAGGAACGTGGTCACTAAAGTGGGTTAGTAATGATGACACCTCATTTAGACCAAGAGGTTCACAACTACAGTATTGGCTCAATTAGTCAGTAACATTTATTCAAAGGGTATCTACTGTTTGAACATGTACATGTTTTGACTGACCAGGATTCCTTTGTTTGCAGTCTGTAAAATGTTAGCTTGTTTCTGCAATACAAATCTCTCTACATTTGTACTGGGCACATCTGTAAACGTGGGAGCAGAACTGTGTTTCACCTCACGATTATATGTTCAATGTGTCAGATCTCAATGACAGGGGTTTGCATACATACTGTTCAGACATACTGTTACACCATCTCTTGTTCAGTGGTTGTTCAAAGTCCCATTTATCTTACTGTTTGTTCCTACTTGCACATACAACTTCAGGTAGAATGTGTTCCCAGAGCGGCACTGTGAGAGGAGACCAACCTGGGGACCAGTAAGGATTCCTTGCTAAAATGTGTCACCAGCAGCGTTTGCTGGTTGTAGTGAGATTAGTTTTACACTTTTTTTTAGCAATATTCCAGCAAAATCACGGCAGGGACACCAGAAAGGGGCTTCACACATTGTACCCATGTGGGGAATCGAACCCGGATTTTCGGCGTGACGAGGGAACGCTTTAACCACTAGGCTGCCTTGAAGGATGGTCTGTCTCAGTCGCGTTGTTGATGACAGCAACGTGCTGCGTTGATCGTTACAATCACTGGACTGTCTGGTACGTTATATGCCTCCTTTACATATGGGAAACACACACACACACACACACACACACACACACACAAACAGAGCACACCTTTAATATTATTTTTTCTGTCTTCCAGTCAACGTATAACTTCTTTTTGTTCTCGTCGGAAGTAGACGAGAAATGAAATACAATCTATTTTCCATAAATAGGGCATTAAGAATAATTATATCTTCTTATTCATATTAATATAAGAGCAGTCAACGACATCTGTATTGACAAGTTGTAAAGTATATATGTCAGTATTATATTTTCGATTAACATTATGCATGTCATTGGCGCCTATGTGTTTGACTGGGTGTATTAACAACACATTCTGACCTTAGAATGAAGTATGTAATTACACAGATGTAACTTAAGGTTGTTGCAAAGAAGTGAGGTTTAGTAGTTAATTAACCGTCAACAATTCTGAATCGTTACGATTCCAAATTAACCCCATGGTCAACTGAAATGTTTACGATATTGATACAATAGCAGTGACTAAGGTATGTCTTAGATTTACAACACAATGTCAATGTAGATATTTGTAATGAAAAGCAGTCAGGATAATTATGGCCTTGTTATAGTCATTTAATTACTCTGACTTGTCCACCCGAGTGCCAACCATCTTTCGAAATTTTGCAGTCACATTTGTAAATGGAAAATAAGCCACATGTTATTAAAATAAGTAACAAATTGTTTCCTGGTTTTAACCAAGATGGTTTCCACTCAGTTTGACAGTGTCTGATGTACACTTGAATAATCATCTAAAATTTATAGTTCTTGGGGATGTGTCTATTATCATTACTTGTGAATTGGTATTATCATATCAGTGTTATATCAGCTCTATCTGGAATCCTCGTCACCGACATCTTCAATGTTCAATTTTAGAATTGGAAAATGTAATGTTCCCGAGGATTCTGCGTTTACTTGAACTTCCAGATGAACGAGATGAAAGTTAAGATATTCAAACAGGCCATGTGTGCATCTGAAACTGACATTAAACGCTTTGCCAACTTGACCAATCTGGCTTGGGAGGGGCACAAATAGTACACGTGGTCCTGTAGTTTGTCTATTCCCAACTTAAAGAAAGACATTGCCAATCAGAAAGCATCTCTCATCATTATTTGGTGCATGGTAAGCGTATTGTTAAATGTTTCAAGTTTTACTTTCAAATCACAATGTTTATGAAACGAGAAACTTCTATTAAGACTTCCATGTTATCATGACAAAACACATACATTAATTTTGATTACTTGCTGATCAAGTGGAAATTTCAAAATCATCACTCCAAACGCCCCAAGTCCCAATACCCGCTCTAATCTGCTGACAAGGAGACCAATATAATATAGCACGAGCCACAAAGTAATCAGTCTTGATGATCTGCCGACACTGATTCCACGGGGCGCAAAACAGTCGTGAAAATAACATGAATGGATCACTGGAAGGATGGTGAAAGCAGGTGTTCTGTGGTAACACCGAGGCTATATGTCAGTCGGATCCCGAAACAGAAAACATCAACGCCATAAAATAAATTCCGTTGTGACACCAAGGCGATTCGAAATATAGGCTCCAAATTGCAGATGTTATTTGTAGTTACGATCGCTCTACATGAGAAGAATATGGAAATATATGTATTTGTCATTTTCAGGCAGATTTATGGACACCGAGAAGTCAGTTAACCAGGATAGGTAAACACATGCCCACATATCATACTCTCATTTTGCTTTAAGGGCCTACCATGTGTACACCTGAATTGTGTCATTACAACGTAACTATTGGTGTTCTTCTGAATGGTACTTCCTTCCTCCCCAATCCAAGTTTCGTGTTCACTTTATAAATATCTCAGACGGATGTTTTAAAATTATATTTTATTCAAAAATGAAAAGGACTGGGCACAAGTTATCCAACTTAGGAACGGTCGGGATAGTGGTACAGTGACCTTCTTCGGGCATATCTCTGTAGTGATTCGAGAGGAGTTGGTCTATATTAAGTGGTTTGCTAATTATGCAATTTATTCACTGGTAGTGGTCAGTTTAATATACAAACTATTTCCACTAATCATACAGAATATTTAAGGTTCAGTTTAAAGTACAAGTTTTTTTTCTTTTATCTTTAATCAAAAGAATAATTTGAAAATAACATTGCACATAGCTTGTTTGTAAGACACATTTTTTAGTGAAAATAGAAATGAAAAAGTGGTAAACCACAAAAAGCAGATTGTACATTATTTTGCCCTCCCCACTTGGCAACACAAGTGACTGCAATGATAGGGAGGGTGTAATGACGATAAAGGGTTAACAATTAATTTCTGGCTTTAAGATCAATATCCGGTCTGGCACAGGATTGGGCGATGCAGATACGGCACCTTGGCAGCATGTTGTTTGTAGAATTGCAGGTACACCCTTGGTATTGCCCGTCGTTGAAGTGCTACCCCAACCTGGAGGCTGGTCAGTGTCTGACGTACACTATCTATTTGAGAACACCGCACACGCTGTTGGGGATATACCAGGGGACGCAACGGGCTTGTCCACTGTCCATGTACCTTCTCGACGGAGAAAATCAGTGACTATCCGAGCTCGCACTGGTTTGACATTTCATTCTGAAGTCCCAAAGATGTACCAGCGGACGAAACGGTTACTGAAATATTCTCAGATTCCTTGGTAATATATTCCTCGAGTTATGGTCATATGTTTTGGTAATTCGTTGGTAATGAGTCAGGCTGAATATGCAACTTCTAAAACGCTATACATTTCTCCAACCTTTGTAGATTTCGTCAAACGCAATTGGTGACCTGAATTCAAGTTTTCATAAATCATTTTTTGCAATGACAAGGCATGGGGCGAGTTGTTTCAATATCCTGTTGCCAAATGAATTATATCAAACGTTAGAAGAGAAAGAGTGAGTGAGTGAGTGAGTATGTTTTTACACCNNTTTTAGCAATATTTCAGCAATATCACGGCGGGGGACACCAGAAATGGGCTTCACACATTGTACCCATGTCGTGAATCGAACCCGGGTATTCGGCGTAACGAGCGAATGCTTTAACCACTAGGCTACTCCACCGCCCTAGAAGAGAAAGAACTTCACACAGTGTTCAGTTCATATCAGGGACGTGTTTCAGTCAAATATATGGACTTGCCTCTCTGTAATGCCTTTAGGTATTATACATAAACCCATCCCTGTGGTCAAATGATGTAGACGTGGCGAAGAAGGAAGCTGACCTAGTTACATGTATTAGTGAGGTGTCAGGTAACTGCATCGTGTCAAAAGACAAAATATCGGATTCTTGAGGGTTGATGTCGACTTTGAGTTTAAACTATTAGTAAGTCTTATATCTATGTCGGTAGGAATGGAAGAAGTATCTGTTCTAAATAGATAACATCATTTTCCCCCATACATATAAGTGTTTTGATTCTAGAAGACTGAAGCAGAACTTGTGGTGATAAAAACAATGACATTCAAACATACGCTGACATGACTCTCACGAAATGTGTAAGTTATGTGTAGATAAGATTCTGTGCTTTTCATCCTTTGGTGTAGTTATATTTACATATTTTAAGCTGTGCTCATATTCAAAAGCACGTCAAATAGGTAATAATTCTGCACTGGAACATTGTGGTTATATACGAATGGTTATAGAGAACATCAAGATAGAACGTCATAGATGGCCCTATTCTGTATCAAGTTCCCAACGGTGTACTTTAGTCCGGAGATTCACAATATCATAATCAAATGAAATCTTGCCAGAATATTAAACGCTAAAACAATTCTATAGAAGATTATAAAATGAAACACTGACCGGTACCTATACGGTGAATTGGAACATGTTAATCGCTATATTAATGTTAGATACGAATGGTTATAGAGAAGGTCATCATTATCTGACGGCAAAATATGGTTCTATTCTGTATTATTCTGTATTCTATTCTATATCAAATTACTACCGGTGTGCTTTAGTCTGGAGAGTCAAAATATCCGCTATTCATAATTAAATGAAATTTTGCGAGATTATTATGGAGAATGACACACTGACATATTCATTCCCAATATTACAATAGCACTATATATGAAAATTGAGGTGAAAAACAAGGTCCGTTTAATCTTGGGCTTCTTGTTCTCTTACATAACTATCACGACCATGGAAAGAATATATCATGTAATATAAGGTTGTGCTGTCTGAAGTGTATCAAACTATTCTCTGTGTCGTTGAAGGAAATAAAAACCCGTCCAGATAAATCGGTTTTCAAACATAAGAACATACAGTAAAGAATGGAAAGCATAGTTCATGATATTCTTTGAAACGTTTCATCAAACCAAAAACTGATGCCTCTGAGTTAGAAAAAGCACTTGAATAATGATTTATTAATTTTTGAATTACTCTGAATGGTTCTTTACACTCACTTTTATCCCATGATTATAGGCAGAATCCGTTTACCACTCGATAAACGACCAACGGAGACTACAGAACATAACACAAGTTTCATATATTCCGAAGGTCAATTGCCCGAATACATATCAAAATCAAATGTTAATGTGTCTGTTAATTGTCTTGAAAGATTAAAAACCGCGCAGTTGACATTCTCGATGGGATGGCAGCTCAGAAAGTACACATATTTCAATATACAGACATGCAAATAGCATATAATCCTACACGCATCCTATAATCAGTGACACACGCAATACAAAAGATTAATCATTGGTACAAATGCACATATATTACAGTTTTTCTAACTGTAACAGAGAAAAGTCCTAATTTCGTAGTGGCGTACACTGACGAAAACAGGTGCGTGTTAACGAAACAAGTAGATGGGGTTTAGTGTAAATAGAACAGATGAACTGTTGGTAGAGACCCTCAGAAGAAGTTTGGAAAGCTATTATCACAAATCTATTCCTAAAAACAGCGGCCAACACTGTTTGTTGGAGAGGTTTATTGTTCTGCACCATCCCCAGTCAAGGGAATGAATTAACTTGACTACCTGACCTGTCAATAAGGACCACATGTGAGTTCCTGTGTGGATGCCTTGTGAAGACTTCAGTGCAAAACGCATTTCATAAAACGATTGCAACGCTATACAACCTTCAGTCTCAATTTCACAGAGAATCAGTCTTTTTATAGCTTGTCTGTGCGATCACTTACCATGGTAATAAAATACAAAGGATGCAGATATATCTCAATACATTTAATCGTGTTCAATTTAATGCGGCGTTAAATTTGCTGACTGATCTATTTTGTGCGATACTTCCCAAATTGTTCTCAAGACGAGCTTGGTCAGGAGAACCATGGGAAATGCAACTGACACTGAAGATACAATTGACATTTAAACATTTTCATTAATTCAAATTTAATGACAAAAATCAACACTGACATTTTGGTTTGCACTGTTGTGTCGTCCACACGGTCTTGATAAGCTGCAGGGTATATACCAGCTACACCGCTGAGGCCTATTTACCTGCTTCTTTGCTCAATGACTATTGAACATCTACGAAAGCTTAATTATTATCTAAACGACCGAACCTGCATTGCAACTCATTGCATTTTTCGTGACGGCTGTTCCTTGATTTATGATTTTCTGTTGCTGAAAACATTCACTTTTTCGTGGAAGGTATACTGTAACAGCGAATAAGTATAATGTGCTGATGCAAGAATCTCAGCAATTCTTTCATAATACTAGATGAAAGATAAACTAATGTCCATATGTTCCCCTTATATCAATGTTACCGAGGGTCTGAAAGGTGCCGCGCGTTGCTAAATCGGAATTCCATTTGAATGGTTCTAGACTATTCTTCAGGTCAAAGAGTAATTGATATCCTGAGTACAAACTTTGACACAGTCAACACTACAGAGATACCCAATTTGAGGAAACAGCGGGACATTTCTATTCAGAAATTTGATATTCTTTAAACCAGATAATTACATTTCCTGCTGGAGTTCCAGTTCGGTAACCTTGGTAATATTTTTTGATTAATCTTCAAACATGTTGCAAGTTGTGGGTTATTTCTTTAATTGCTTCTCTGTACGTTAAAACGAATAGTTCCACTTGTTCAATATTCATACCTAGTTCTCGGACCAGAAAAATACATGATAAATATTTATATAAGTTCTTCAAAGCAAAAGCTGAAATGATGAATTTAACTTAGATTTTAGTTTGGAATAATATCTTTATTATTTGTCGAGGGCGATCTCTTTCTCTGTGTGGGCGTAGGTGTGTGCGGGTGGGTGTGCGTTAGTTTGTTCCTGTTAAGAACAGTAATGGAGTCCCAGCAACCTGACCTACACTATTGGTGATCTTGGGTCAAATCTGATTAAATTTATTTATTTAAAACAGTATTACTTGCTGATCCTGTGTCGCCTTGTCTGTACAATCAGTGCAACTGTTCTGATAATGACCTTGCACTTTCACGACATCATACACTCAATAATCAAACGAGCAAATCTGAAATCAACAAAATAGTAAGGACATGATGTTAACTCAGCTGATAAATATCTTTTTAGCTATGGGCCAACACCTATTATCCTTCATATGACAGAACTTCAATAAATCTTAAACCTGGTACACATTTGTAAAATATAGAAATGCATAATTGCAGGCATAACATTGAAAGGAAGCACCTGTTTCCATCACCGACCCACCTCACACTGTTGCCTTCTTTGAAGTCAAAGTTGCCTTTAGCCATTTTAGTTTGTCTTAAATTATGTCATCCTCTTCAAGCTTAACCAACCATACAACATTATTTTACACAAGGAATACCTTGTGAAGACATTAAATCAATATCTTCTTCCCTATTTACAAGGAACGTTAACATATGTAGGGATTTAACGGAATTCTGCAGAGTATGTTGTATCATTAGGCGATTGCATCGAAAGTGCATTTCTTTCTGTTAAATTGAGATTTACTCCCTCTCAAAGCCGGATTTGAGGATAAGGTATTTGTTTAATACGCACCATAAAAAAGAACAATGCTTGCAGATTTTGTAATGAGAAAAAGACGATATCTTTCTCCATCCTTCTGGATATCTTTGAGAAGGAATAGTGGCTTCATAATCTTCATTAATCAATTTGTGCAAAGAAAGGAAGTCATATTCCATTCTTTCCACGTCCTGTCGACAACTGAAAAACATACGCGTCGTTTCCAATAGAATAAGATTATCCCTGAAAGTGGTCTGACTTCTTCTCAGAGGGTTGTGTCTTATTATAATGACATTTACTGAATACCATGAACAAACTCGTCAGGAACATCCGAGCATGGCTACAAAACACGAGGATGTGATAAATCGCTGCAGACATTTACATTGTCCGTGTGCGGATAATAGACCACGTGCTTGTGCCTTTTTTATAGCGAGGCATTATTGTGAAAGGAAAAACAGAACAACTTAGGGTTAGTTATACGTGTAGATGAAAATATATTTTCTAAGTGATAATCAGAATAAAAGTAACGAAGGCTTTTCAACACGCATCCAGTCTAAATCCACGGGTCTGCGAAGGACAGAAAGTTTCAAACAGTGATATTACTGTGAGTATTTAATGTCTCTTAAATCTGAGATAACTGTTGAAGACAGTTGCTACTCCATAGGTTAGTTCCTTCAATATTGCTGGGTCCAACTACTCGAAGCTGTCTTTCTTGCTGAACTTCCCACTGTACTCAATGTGCCTGTATATCACAATTGGAGTCTCTTTCAAGAATACCGACAAGTAGCTTTGGTTCCTAAATTTACATGAAATACTCCGGAGATTCACTGTCCCATACACATTGCCATGCGAAATCCCTAAATGTCCACCAGAATTCCAATTTTTAAGTAACAACAACAATTTACTTTCCTTTACAAAGACCATCTTATCGAGGATGCTAATTATAGCAACGTGGAGTCATGATGTTAACTTTACCAACCAAGTTTCATGACCTGTTAATTCAATCTACATGGACGCACACACACGGACGCACGCACGCACACACACACGCATGCACACACATCACATGTGTCTGCTAGGTTTAAATTTGTCACTTTGTGATGCTTCTTTTATCTTATTTGACAGGCGTTCTTAATTTCATCATATGGACATGTTTAAATTAGCCACAATTAAAAATTCATTGCGGACAGTAAAGGGTGTGTCAGTATTAATAATTCTTTAGTGTGACTTCATTTGGTTTTCCCCTCAATTTGACTATAGCGCTAGCTTAAACAGTGATTTGTGTGTGCACATGAACACTTCTGTCATCTATTTTTTTCACCATATTTGTAGGCACTATACAAGTATCGATGGAATAGAAATATCTTTTTTTGTTTCAGTAAACAAATGCTCCATAAATCATGAACAGAAGTTTTGTATGATGAAATTAAAAACGACTAATGTAAACCTATGATATACCTCTTTCCAATTGGCTTGTATCTTTGTGTCAGTAATGGAGTAAAACACCTTCCAAGGACAGAAACGGATACAACATAAAAACTCTTACACGTATTGTCTGTAGCTATTTTGTACACCTTCAAATTATTTTAACCTCTTCCATCTTCAAAGGCCAGTCAGCACCTTTCGCTTTGAAGCCAACACAGAGTGCTGGGTGAAGACATCGAAATAATATCATCTCCTAAACATCCATTAACATCCGTAAGACGTGAAGATAATTCTATAGAGCATGTTGTAGGTTAATTCTGGCCGCGGTTCTTTCAACGTCGTCCTTGTTTCTGTTGAATGTAGATTTATTCACTCCACTAGACAGATTTGAATATAATCCATTTTATGTGTTTAAGCTAAAATGATTTAGATTTATGAGTTAACATTAAAAGGTATGAACAACAAAACAAACTACATCATCACAAGAAATCAATCTCTTCAAAACGTCCAATTTCATATATACAAATGGAAACAGGTAATGTAACACCACATATTATTTATAGGATCTTTATGTTAACCATAATAAAGGAACAATATGTGTATTCCATACACAATGTGTGCTCAAAGGGCTACAATATCAAAAACCTTCAAATACTAAAACAAAAACAGTTTTCTTTGCATGAAAGAATACAGTGGCTGAAGATTAGACCTTGTAATATTTACTGAAAAAAAGCAGGGTTTTATAGATCCTTTTATAGAAAGCTTCAATTGAGGGAGAAAGTCTTAGCTCAAGCCGCAGTTGGTTCCAGAGTAACGGAGACCAAAGGATTTGAATTGTCAATAAATATGTATCTGCTGATCTCTGAAGCCCTAAGAATTCATTACTTTGATCGTACCCAATGTATTAAGATTGGGATACGAACGTTTCGAGAATAGCTAGCCTGGATGGTTTGTGTTTGGGGAGAAGCTGACTGGGGAACCCGGGAGCAGTTTCATGGTAACATTGGTATGTTGGCTTTTATAAACCACCCTTGCCCTGACAGGCAACCAATATAAAGCTTGGTGTACAGGTGACACTTGCTTACAATGCGGGCTGCAGTGTTTTGGACAATCTTGGCATTTCTGGCAATCCATAACAAACCCCATTACACTAGTCTTGGAAAAGTGTGCTGGTGCAGTTGTTAGCGAGCTTCTCATAATTCAAATGTAGCCAAGAAACGTATTCAAAACTAAATTAAACTTACTATCTGGCTGAATTGGAATCCCGAATAAATTATTTTAATCATTACATTACAGCATATCGTATAAGTATAAAACGTCCACAGCAGAGAATAATCAATAATAATAAAATAATAAATATTCGAAATTTGTATAGCGCCCTATATGGCCTAACATAAAACCGCTCTAAGGCGCTTAACAGTGTTGAAGGGTGAGAGGTATAAGCATTTTTATATAGATGGGTGTTGACGTCCTTTTGGAAACAGTTGTATGGATCTGAGTCTCTGATGGTGGCTGGTAGATTGTTCCAGAGCATTGCTGCTAACTTGCTGAAGCATCTGTCCCCATATTTCACAGTTCTTGTTTTTGGTAGTGATGAGTGAAGCTGTTTGGGACCGGAGGGATGGTGTCGGTCGGCATGGAGTTATGAGCTCCTGGAGGTAACACGGAGCTGTGCCATGCAGCGCCTTGTAAGCATACGTGAGCACCTTGTGCTGACGTTGGAGGTGCACAGGCAACCAATGTAAGTCCATCAGGATTGGAGTGATGTGGTCACGCTTCCGGGACCTTGTTATCAGTCGAGCCGCACTGTTCTGCACTCTCTGAGTGAGTGAGTGAGTTAGTATTTAACGTCACATCGGCAATATTTCAGCCATATCGTGACGAAAACAAATTAGACAATAAAAAGTGAAATGAGAACCTGTGACATTGAAATTGAATATATGTACGTTATAAAAACCGGTCGACGAAGGACAGTAAAACAACTAGAATATCACAATTACAACTAAAACTAGTGTGGAGAGTTAAAACTAATAGCACTATTTGGAAAATACAATATAAAAACAGGCTATGGATCGCCAACACCAGAAGGTAGATCACCATACCAGGGTCCATGGGGACTTACACTGCACTCTCTGAAGACGAGATATGAGAGACTGAGGCAGTCCACACAGGAGGGCGTTTCCATAGTCCAGACGAGATGTTACAAGGGATTGCACGAATGCTTTACAGCAGTCCTCTGTTATGTATGGTCTGATTGCACCAAGGTTCCTAATTTGGTAGAAACAGGATTTACTGATGGCATTTACCTGCTTTTCCATTGAGAGAGTGCTTTCGAGGTGGACTCCAAGATGTTTGACAGAGGCTGCAGCTTGGATTGTGCTGGTTCAAACTTTCAGCTCAATGCCCTGGGTAGCCTGTGAATGACTCTTGGGTTTGAAAACAATCATTTCAGTCTTTTCTTTGTTGATCTTCAACATATTGGAGTATGTACAGTTGGTGATGTCATTCATGCATGCTTCCAGGATTTTGGTGGCAGAAATCCAATCAGTGGATCGATGGACAACTTTGTACACCTGCTTGTCATCAGCATACACATGGTATGGAAGGTTGTGTTGCCGGCATATTTCACTCATAGGCTTGGAATACAGGCAGTAAAGAACTGGTCCGAGGACTGAACCTTGTGGCACACCATATTAAAGACACTTGTCGATCGACAAAGCTGTTCCTCTTGCTACTTGTTGGGTTCGACCACACATGTAGGATTTGAACGAAGCGAGGACCCTGTCTGATATGCCATATGTCAAGTGGAGGCGCTGAAACAGTATGTCATGGTCGAATGCAGCAGACTGCTCTAGCATCAACAATACAACAAAGTCCCTGTTGTCGAAAGCCTTGGCAATGTCGTGATGAACTCGGAGAATCAATGTCGAATATCTGCCAAAATCCACAGATGACACGAGGGGAAACAGGGAAGCACGTTTAGCTGTGCCAGTGTAGCAGCAACGACTTGTTGTTGTAAGCTTCCATGCCACATCACACCCTCAAAACAACTCCAAGGCCCTTTCTTGTTCCAAGTCTATGCTGGTAATGGCTACATGCTGAACAGATTGACCATCAAAATCTGTGACCTTGAAATCCGATCAATGTAAAACATCGTCCAAAATACACAAATTCGTACACATACATAATCATACTTAGAAGTAACCACTTTCACTCCCTCCAATACCTCTTTACCGTTGCTGTCATACACATCAAATATTGCCTCCAACTATTTTATTTAAAATATGTTATCCTCTTCAAGCTTAAGTAACCATTCAGCATCATGTTCCTTGACGGCCCCAAAGAATGGCGGTTGAAGGTATGGAATCAATAGCTTTTTTCCAGATTTGCAAGAAATGTTAGCATTAGTAAGGATTAAAGAGAATGTTACAGTGTACACGGATGTTATACCCAAAGGCGCTTGCATCAACATGAGATAGAGATTCGGTTTATCCCCAAATACAGATTGCACAGAGCAACGTATTGTTTATACTAGACTTGAAAAGAAATAAAACACTGAAAAACAACAGAAGATTATGCAAGCAATAAAACACGATAGCTTTCTTCATTATTTGGAAATCTCTTCGAGAGTGAATGGCGGCTTCGGCACTTCAGAAATCAATTTGTGCAAAGATTACAAGCCACTTTTCGACTTGTTTGCAAATCCCGTCTCCTACTGCATTGAGGTTGAAAAGACAGCTTGATTCTTCACAGAATGCTCATTGAGACATTTGGGAGGGGTGAATTGTATTTATGTACATTGAATTCTATTCAGAGATTCTTAAGTGGGATGTTTACAAATCAAACACTGTCAAGAACATAACTTTGAATGTGACATAAAGCGTGTATTCATTGTTGCTTTATGGACAAAGTACGCATGGAGAAATGACATGCACGAGCGCATTACTTCTCACTGATACGAAGGAAAAACTATTTCTGTTCAGACAGCAAGACTTGTAAGCACTCATGTACATATTTTCTATGTTTTGCAAACACACATATATGGACATTCATGTAATGAGACATGGATTATCGAAAACTGTCCGAAGGTTCCAGAATGAAAACAATCTGATTCACAAAAACAGTGTTTGACACACAGCTACACGCATGCAGGTTAACGTTAACGAATTATGGCAGCACTATAAATATACATAACCAAGCACTGTATGTTGTCCTCCTCTCATGTCAATAAATTTCTTGAAAACGGATAAGGTCAAAAAAGGTAATGAAATGTCTCACGTTTCAACTCTTCAGAATATAGGTGGAATATTCATTATCATAAGAAATCAGTACTACACATCCGCAGCACGATTCCCACTATACCATAAGCTCTTGATCATGAGTCAGGTGATGGTGTGATTAAACAGAAGTCAAACTCTTCATTGCTGTAAACTGAGGAACACAAGTAACTATTCCTCTCAGCTGATGATTTCAAGCATGATTTCCAATTGCACATATGTCAAGACAGAGACACTATATGCCTTAATAACTGTACTGGTGCGTTCAGCATTCCACAAATACCTCAACGTGGTCATATGTTAAAAAGGCAACGTAATTTCCCTTAAGTTCCATTTCTCCTGATTGTTGTCTTGGAATCTGATCTTTGAAAATAAATAAACATACTTAAATAAACATACTTTAAATCATTTAAAAAATGTTAGGGATCATGTGGGTGGAAATCCATATTCTCAAAGGCCTTCATCAAACAATTGTGTTGCAGTGCTGAGTTATGATGAACGATTCTTGCAATTTTCAATTTTATAATCAACTTGGTCTATTTTCTATTGACACCCAAAACTGATCACAGATTTAACATGGAGGAGTTACATTGTGTTATGCTCCTTCCGAATTAGATGTCAGTTCTGGCGCCAGAATGATCACGTGATAGGCGGATGATATCTTGTATGTGCGAGGTGGACGTCCATTGACAACTTCTTCAAAATTGATAATCAAACGCACATCAACTGGACCATATCTATATAGATATATAACTACAGTAGTGGTTGCCGCCTTCAGTGGAACAGCTCTGTCTCTGGATTAAGGTCACATGCCTTTGATTAGACAGTCTGGTTTAGTCAGCTTGCAGCACCGTCGTCTCGTGGAGACACGTTGATGCCGTAATCTGGATTTAACTCCGACAGGGCTTGTGCCTGGCATTCACTTGTTCGACTGACACGGGGATTCCAGCGTTTTTTGTGTCTCGAAATGGAATCTGTCACTCAAATGGGGATAACGGTTACTATATGCGGATAAGTAGCTTAGTCCGTTTCTTCACAGGAGACTAAGTGAGGGGAAGCCAGTGTGATCTTGCATTCCAATACAATAAATCAAAACATACTGCTTTTTAAATTGTTTTCTATTTTCCCATCGTTTACACAGCTCTTCCTCGCGATAAATTACATTCTCTCATCAGGTACGTTTACAGGAAAGGAGTTTTGGTTGTTTTGTGATAATGTTCAAAGGTAGTGGTCAGTTAAAATCCGAACTCTACGTAATACTAAGGTAGGAGCAATTATTAAAATTCCATTGCGGAAACATATTTGTTAAATACGGGGGACAATCTATTGAAATGCATTAGAAACGCATCTCCGGAACTTTTTCTCTTCGTGATAAATAAAAAAAACCCGACTTGTTCTGCTGACATTGAAATTGTTAATCAAGATGGAAACGCAAGAAACAGTCTTTAATCTTTTAGTGTAACCATTAATTAACTGTGACATTACAGGGTTCAAAGATAAACTTCACACGTGCTCAAAACTGTTACAAGTCAATGTCAGTAACGGGTATGGCCATGGAGGTATCTGACACATGCACTCGTGTAAATGATGTCGACAAACGAGAAACTCTCCCAGGTGTACAATTACACAGTACATTTCCTTCTGTTCTTTACTTTCATTGCAAGTCTACTTTAAAGTAATTCGCCATTTTGCTTGCTGTTGATTTTGAAAGATGAGTATTTTATGAAATTATCAAAACGTTTCTTCTCTCTGCCATCAGGATATGAAATGGTACTTCCTCAGAAAATACCAATGTGTCTCTAATCCCGTTCAGCCACGACCTACTTCAAGTGAGGCTTACAATCAGTGGTATCTGACAAGTGTTAGCCCGTGGGCATTGCTAAATGATAGAAGGGGCTTGCTAATGCAAGAATTGGAAGGATGTCATCGTATATTAGAGTTTCTTAGCCACAGCTTGAAGAAGTATTTCGGCGAAGTCTCTCCTCGAATGACGGCTAACAGTGTTTGCTGGAGTGGGTTATTGTTCCAGAACTAACTGGGTCGAAGGGAAGAATTAACTCTTCTTCTTACCGATCTTTGACTAAAGAGCACCCCTAAATATCAAACAGATGTACATAACGCTTTCTTCCTTATTAAATAACGCCATTATGAATGTGCAATCCTTTATCGTGTTCGAATTAAGCAACCTGCAGTACATAGAGGGTTTTTTTCTACCTAACTCTCAATTCCTTACAAACACTGGAGTCAAAGGGTCGAAGCCCAAACACGTATTCCCCTAAATATTTTATATACATACAGTACAACCAGAAATTATTGAGAATTTAAAGATTGTATTTTTTTTGTTCACTCATTACTCACTTTGACACTTTCCTTCATAAGTCCCCAAACACTTTCTATTGGATTTAGGTCAGGGCTATAGCT
>VKKT01002044.1:33067-46756 GCA_008038995.1 Haliotis laevigata | reverse complement strand
GTAATGTGTAAACATAATAGTGACAAGTTATGACAACCTGATTAAGAATACAAGTATGATTGACGACATGGGAAAGTTCTGTACTCTGACCAAGTTATTCAAATGTTTGTGCCATTCTGCCAGAAACTCTGCCAGAATGAGAGGCGAAAGTTTGACATAGTCCTTATAAGACGACGATGACCAAAGGCCGATTGCACAAATGTCACTGTCACTTGAGCCTGTAGCTGCAGCCAGCGAGGCGCCACCCCTTCTTAAGCTGGAACGAGTATGATTGAGAGTCAAGGCCACATATGTGCAAAAGGCTGCTAAACTTTTTGTCTAATCGCTGTCGAGACCATGGATGTACCTGTCCCTTGTAGCACTGAACGAATGCTGGATCAGAAGGTTTTGCTGGTATGGCGTTCACCATACGACAATAGGCACGCGCAGGGCAACATTATGAATGAGGCATTCTGTTTATAGGCACATAATTCACCGATCTGCGTGACTGTAGAGATTTAGTCCATTTAATCCGAATGGTAAATCCTGACACACCCAAAGAAATGTCACCTCTTTTAAACTGCTTGGAATGGTCAAACGGGTCTCCAGTGGAGCTAATGAACTGTGTTTTTCTGAGCATAGCAACATATACAAGTAAAATCATCGCCCATAAGGATAAGGCTTCGTTGTTGTGAGGATCAATATGATGAAACATGGTTCCAAGTGCCAAGGCCATAAAGGTAAGCGTTGATTGACCAAGTGTGTACTCGGTTTCTCCAGACCGGTTAGTGTGAGGTTGACACTAGGAGCATAAAAATATGTAGTGTCTATGCCAAGGATGGTAGACCAGGTCCTGACTCCGGAAAYGTAGTTTCTGACTGACTGGACACTCTTAAAGTTCTCTGCTAGAAAGCATGCATAACGACTCAAAACTTCAGCAGTGGTTGGAAAATCCTTACAGTTTACTTCACCACAGAAAAGAAGATAGGTTCTCAACTGGCAGTGCAGGTTCTTGTGTNNNCCTGGTCGGAAAGCAGCATGCTGAGCTGCCTTCACTGTTGTACCTAGTGTTTTCCACTGTGAACCTGAAGTCAGAAAGAGTGATCAAGTGAAAAATGAGTGTCTATATTTTCAGATTCAGAATCCTTGAACATGTCAAATAATGACGTTTGGAAGGAGATATCATCAGTCCATCAAGATAAACAATCAGGGCCTCGGTTTTCCTTTCCAAGGAGGTGTATTGCCTTGATTTGTATGTTCTGGTTGGCACCAGAAAACCATATGTTACGAGCTATCGAAAGCATAGCTGTATCTTTGCATTTTCCTGAGCTTAGCAGATCCACTGAAGTAGAATTGTAACAATGTATCAATAAGCGTTTCAGACCCACACTAAATGGCTAATTACACCTCCCACATTTCGCAAACACATATATGTTGGCCTAACAGTCTTTCAGGGAAACGGGCATGAAAGATCGTCGATGTTCATGATACCACCTATACCACCCAAAGTGGCATCCGTGGCAATGACGTGGTCACACTCACTCCATGAATGGTGTGGAATTATTGATACTCCATTGAAGTCCTCCATGGATATTAAGAACCATCGCATGTCCTTCTTGGCCTCGTGAGATATGTTGATGTGGTGGAAGTTATTCTTCACACTACGCAGTAAAGTCAGGAGACGACCGATAAATAGCCTGGATGATCTGATTATGTCTGATAGGTAAACCAGCTTGCCAATCACAGACAGTAACTGCCGTTTGGTACATGTTTTCTTGTACGACATTTTATGAAGCACTTGTTTGATTTCCTCTATTTTTTCAGGGGGGGAATAGTTACTGTGCTAGCCATAGTGTCTTGGGAAGGAGCATTTTCGAACATTTTCGAATGCTGGCAGCATCCCCATGTCAATGAGATTTTGCTAGACTCTAAAACCCTCCTCAGCTTTTGTGGTATCTGCGCTTGCTATGTCATCAATGTAGTTGACTCCTTCATAACCTCCTTGTTTAAATATGTACATGAGGGCATTTGTAGTTCTCTGAGCTGCCATAGCGCCTGTCCGGACTCCAAAGGGCACCTTTGTGTCGAAATATAATTGTCCGTTCCATGTGAAACCTAGCAGGTCTACTGGGTCTACTGGTATCCAGCGATGACACCGTTTGATGACAACCTTGTATAGCAAGCAGCATCTACCATGGTTGTTGATAAGGCGAATCAGATGATCAGTGGATGGATGCTGTAGTTTGAAAGGGTCCCCTAGGAAACTGTCTTGAGGAATACCACCATTGACAGAAGTGYTGCCAGGAAAAGACAAGTCCATGACTGTTCTTCTCTCCAGAGAGTCTTTCTTAGGGACTGGCATATGAGGGGACAACATCATTTCACAACATAGAGGTTGTGAGGCAAAAGGGCCCATAATGGCACCATAGTGAAGTTCCTTCACAATGAAATCTTCTATACGTGCCTTGAAATTAGAGGAGACAACCTCGTGTAGCCCACTGGCCATCCAAATGTCATAAAAATCCGAAACTTCGGTATCCCTGTAATTGACAAGCTCTCTTCGGAGAAGGTTTATATTAATACTGGAGGCATAGGAAGCCGCTTGCATTTGCAATTTGGAAGTCCTGAGTTGAAAATTTAAGCATGTAACTGAATGAAGTAATTATGACATTAAAACATTTGGGTGTCCTTGAAAGGTCAGGCGATTTGAGCATTACTTGATGATTGATGATCAGAGTTTCTTCTGAATTGATTGGCCTGAGTATTCCTGTTATAAGGTGTGTTAACCTGCTTGCAGTCTTTACCTGGATGATGCGCAGAAACCCGGCGACCTGTGAGGCATTGGCTGCAAATATGTTGTGCCAGATGCCCAAGAGCATGCTTGTGCTCCCTGTCTTTTTGCTGCATGCTCCCCTCCAGAAAGGGCCACAGTAGAGGGCTGGTAAGGGGTCAAAAAGTCTCCTGGCCTTTATATGTTCAAAACTATCACTCCTTGTGGCACGACCACTTTCAATCTCATGCAGTACATCTTGATGGAAACGCAAAACATTTTCCCACAGGAATTTCTCAACATAAACTTGCATTGTATGAGGTGGTTAGCTCTACTGTCTTTGTAGCATGAAAGTTCAACATATTGGATTATTGTGTGTTTCACCCCTGATGAATTCTGGTACTGACAAGTCCATATACAAGGTATCCTCACTCCCAGAATATTCTTGTGGCCAAGCAACATCAAAAACAGCTTTATCACTTGCTGTGCGAGTGAAACCTGATTTAGGTTTCTTCCCTTTAATTCGTTTCGGTATAGAATATCCAGACGTACCTGGTTGTTTGGCTGTTGGATTTGGCTCTGAGCTGGTGTCGGAGGAGGACGAATCAGTACTTCTGTCTAATTCTAATAGTTGACGAGCACTGCTATCCGTTCTGATGACGATGATGAGGGAACTGTTGACTGTTTTTCCCCCGCCAGCCGCACTGCTGAGATGTGTGACACTAACTCCCTGTTTTGACGTTCTAAGGCCTGAATCGTTTCATTTAAGTCCGAGATCCGTCCTGAGGCAAAGGGAGACTATCCTGAAGTTCTCGTTTCACGGGAGCCGTCGTCTTCGGTCGCGCACCCGTCCCGCCTGCCGCTGCAGCAAAGGAACTTTCGTCTACGAGGTAAAGGTTGTCTTCATTCTGTTTGCAAACTAAGCGTCCTAAAGGCCCGATGTGTCCAGATAAAACTTCTTTACAATTGGAACACGTACGTTTCGATGACATAAGTCCACAGTTGATTATACCAATACTTAAAAGATGAAGGTTATGATATACGCCGCACATGCATGAAAGGCGGGGCGAAAGGAGAGGACGCATGCTTGGTAGAGAACAAGACAGACACTTCCGGTAGTTGCAAATTAAACATCATGACACATCATTCTACATTTACTTATCCATGCTGAATACTTAAAACACAAGAAGATTCCAATAAAGTAACTGACACAGATTAATCAACATAACATATTTAGTATTGTATGAGACAGCAACATTCATTAACTCAGCCAATAACATGTAGTCGGCACCGTCACACATTGTCATGATGTCCTTCAGTCTGAAAACAACAGATTATGAATTCAGCATATTTGGTGTGCAGTGTGACCATCTGCCTATCTTACAGAACGAACAGTACTGCTATCTCAACACCATACAAAGTGAGTATCTGCCTCGAAGTTGTGATCTGAACCCATAGCTAATCACGTTTAGAGTGTTCATTAAAGCTTAGGTAAGTAACAACTCACGATATGACAGAAGATCCTCGTCAAGTTGGTACCTGAATCCTTGTAAAAGTACAGAAGTAAGGAGGTGGAGAGGGTACAAATGAAATCAAAATGTCGAGACTGCCTGAAGTAGTTAGATGTGATAGGACACACATTACAGACTAAGAATTGATCTCTTCCCCGTATCTAACACATATACACTCGCCGGAAAATGACAAGCCGTTTCACTTTTCCTAACACTGAGTACAGTGCATGTCTTGTTCTCGTGAACATTATAAGTGTTTTCATACTGAATTGCTTTTAGAGGCCTGGATCATGTTCTCCAGTACGTTTCAAGTATGCCATAGCCACAGTCACTCAATGCAATTAAATTGCACTTGTAGATGTTCTGGAAGTGCATCCTTGCCGTAACAGTTATTGACACAACCAGGTTTGACACAGCCTTTCAATGAAGCAGCGTTTCTTATCATAGTGTAGCACCTTGATTGAGGTCTTTTAGCAAAATGTCAGAAAAAATGTTAAAACGTCACGGCCGTTAGTTTTAGAGTGTGTCAGTGTCATTTGTTAACTTCTGAATAAAACCACTTCAAAGGAGTCAGCTCCTTACTAGAAAGCAGGAAGTGACGAATGGTTGAGAGTGAGTCTTTGTGAAAAAAGAGGGCTGGTTGAAGTAAGAAATCTGCCATATGTAAACTGGACCAGAAACATTTGACATGTGGTGAAACATCAGTGTCAAAAAAGCAAGTTGCTGTCCTTCCCTCTTTGCGTAAGAAGAAGAGGTGATATTTTTAGCAGTTCGCTGAAGGTACCAAATACATACATCATCATTCTTTTGTATGACAGTCGCAAACTGGTATACCGGACATGTCCGTGACAAGAAGATGTTCCTGTAGTTATCACTTTCAAAACAAGTCTTCAGAGACTAGTAGACGATAAAGAAAAGCAGCGAAGTACTTGTATTTGAGTGTTGTGAACATCCTGTCAGTCATATCACATTGGGTGAGCATGGTGCTGGAGGACAACCTCCAGGGATACAGGTCGAATATGTTTACCACGTTTGTAAAACTCGGGATCATATGTATTGTGATGCCAAGCATTGACTTAATCAGGACAAACCAAGACTCGAAAACGATCCGAGGCCAGAGGGACCATGGACCATGGATACCATGATATTGGTGATTTTGTGTTGTGGTTGCAGTTATAAACTTTCACATCGTTATGTTGATGACTCTTAGATTCAAACACATCTTTAAGACGGTATTTTGTTGTTGTGTATTTTCAGCTACTAATTGTATGACTCGATCTTTAAGCTGGTTATAAAATAAACACGGGTGTAGCTTCCCAGTGATTAATGAGAATCTCCGACATTACTTACACAACATTAAACATACAACGGTACATTCTAGGCTATCCTAGTTTCAAGATATGTCTGGCACTATGACAAAAAGGCGCTCCTTGTCTCAAAACAAATTGCAATACAGCCAGACGTAAAGTATCGATATCTGTATATTAAACGCCTACCAGATGAGAAACTTGTGGATATGAAATTTCCTCAGGTGGTCTTGCAAAGCTTGTTTACAAAATGGCTCTGTGCAAGCAGTATCCATTTCATTTTATAGATACAAAGACTACTGGCAGTTATAAGTTAATCAGCCAACGTCTCGAAACGTTTTGAAACCCTCACTGAGACCACAATGTTTGTAAAAATAAAAGAACACAAAAAACTTTGGAGTATTTATGATGCCCTTTGAATGCAGGTTTCATTTCGTGTTTCTTCACGTCGATGAATCCGTGAGAAGACCTCGCTTGATGGTGATCAGTCCCAGGCTTCTAAAGGTAGAAATAGGATGACAATGGGGGTTGGATTAATACTAAACGTTCTTCATGGATTGGAAGACATTCGTTATCTTTAAACGTCATTTGCTACTCAAAAATTTAACTTTAAAGACGTCTTCACAGTCGAAATGCATTGAAAAGTAATTTTCGTTTGCAGTATTGGCAAATCTCATATCAGAGTTATCCCCCTCAAATTGGTGGAGTATTTCCCTTGAGATCTTCACACAGTGATTGAACGGATGTGTGTCGCCAAACAAGTGATATGAGCTTTTTGAAGACAATTATTAAATTCAAATACTCATTCTTTAGTCACCTCCAAGATCATCGTTGCGATTCTTTATTAAGATCGATTCGAAGGAAGGACTTCAAGCTGCCAGACATTGTCGAAAGAGAACAGGGGCTCCACTTGCAGGCCGGAATCCAATTTCATCATGAATAAGCGATATGTCAACCATCTAATACATCTACAGTTTGAACGTTCTGAAATGAGCCTTGAACGAAAGGATRACATGCCACTGGTTATTGTTGCAAGTATCACACCGACATCCTTATTCTTCCTCCATATTTTGGTGACATATTAGTAGGAGTCTATGAATGAGTTAATGAATTCAGGAGTTTAATAGCTTAACATAACAAGTCGCTGTTATATCTTTATATACGACGATCTACATATGAGAGGAAGTCTCTTGTATTCTACGACTGACATTATCAGGTTTATTTCAATACAACGTCACAGGTACACATACAGTATGAAACACGGCTGATATTCAAGTGATAGTACAATAGTAAAACGTGCACTTAAAGTAAAGTCACCCATAAAGCAGAAAGAAGCGATCTCTCAATGGCCTGGAAACAAACTAATCATGGACATAACAAGAAGCTTATTGGAACCTGACCTCCCTTTCCCTTTAGTAACCTTATCTCACAAGCAAGAAGATGATACGCATATTACAACCCGAGTCCCCAAGGGGTTAACAGTGTATGACAACTCTATACCAGCATAAACCAGGACTACAGCAGAGACTGATTATGTTCCCATCTCGGTGACATTGGGTGCATTCCTTGCTATGGTCCATTGTCGACAATTCACACATGACCCCGTTCATGCTATAGCATAGATCTTCACCACGTAATATCCTGTCAACGGGACGTGAATTAGCCTTCCTTTACACCTACTTCTTCATTGTGAAGCAGCGGAAAACAGCGCTAGCCATGGTGATACCTCTCATTAAAAACTGGGAACACAAAGGACTACAGTCGTTGGGGAAACTACGGAGTGGGGTGTTTAAACCAGAAGGGTTCTGGCAATCACAGGCTTAGTCAAGCATTTTCTCTATGAATTACATCACTGCAATGTTTCCCCGTCGTGACAGTTTTTGTTTGTTGAATTGAAATAGTTTGTGCACCATCAAGACGTAGAAAGTACATGTTTAAGTTAACTTAACAGGAGAGGATAGGAACTAATGAGTTTGGTCAATCGCAGGCATTTTTGATTTTGTCGTGAACATGGCCCTTCAGTAACACCCACAGGTAATCTTCACGTATTACAGACATCTGAAAAACCTAGTTCTACACCAGGGGGTTGAATATGTGTCTGTTTGACAGAGGCGTGGGAATAATATGAGTGAGTGAGTGAGTGAGGCCAGGAATAAACGAGAACACAACAGGGATCCATATTGGGTGGGGGATTGAAGATTGGTTGGGGAAAAACTACAGTTAAAACGTTTGAATCAACAGTCATGTTTATGCGGTTGTAACGGAGGAAACAAGTTCCGTGTGATATCTACATCTCTTGACCTTATCCGAGGAAATGACACAAATTGTTTGTGACAAGATCGCATGAAACGAATACACAACCACCTGCTGGTACACTGGGCTGTGCATTGATGAGCCACACTCATACACAAGGGAATCCGATTCAAGAAGTTGTATTCATGATTGCGAGGAGCCTAGCGATGAATTCAGCAAGTTGAGCGTCAAATAATAGTTATGTGTGTGTTGGAAGTATTTGTATTTTTCAAGACATGCGATTTATGAATAGCAAAACTGTCTGGGGAATGGAGTAAGCGACCTCGTCTTACGACTGTTTTGCATAACATTCCAATCATGTCGCGGCGCATCAATGCAAAATAGCATTGAGTCAAAACTGACATTGACAAATTTTGCTTTTTTTTAACCCCAAAGCAGACATATAGATTAGCTGAGGGAATCGGAATCCTCGAAGGGAAATTCTTCTCCTGAACGCAACATGACAGGTGCGTATTGCCAGTGTAGATCAGATATGTTCCAATTTTACACCCTTAAAGTTATGAAAGGAAAACAACAGTCATCGGGTATCGTTTGATGAAGAGGACGTTTCAGTTGCAACAAAATCTCTGGAGTGACTGGGTTGTCTGGTCCATCACTTGATTTTCACCTCTCCTTTACAGGTTGCTGTCAGACAGTTTGAGCATCACATGTACACTGAGTGAGCACGACAAACATATACTTTACTGGCAGCTGAGCAAGTATCGTAGTGTCAAATCGTGATAAGACATTGATTTTAGCAAATATTGTTGTTGAGTTCGACCACAAACACTACTAGTACGAATTCATTTGTCACGATTCTTCAATTCCGCCTTCTATAGCTTCGATGGTTGCTATGATGATATTTCCCACTTGTTGTATAGAGAATCTCAACCGAGTGTCTTTTGATATCAAATATATCACCATGAGTTGAAAAAGTAACAAATATCCGAGGCATGCCGAGGATATTTTTACTTGTATCAACAAGTGTTGATATATTTGATATCAGAAGACACGAGGGTGAGATTCTATTCATAAACAATTACTCATTAGTTTTCAATGAAAAATGTACATCTCTGAACATAGTACTGCCGTTAGATTTGCAGTGCAGCGATGTCATAACATTGTGACGTAAACAACTTCATTACGTGATAGCATTGTACAAAATCTACTGTCTACTGTCTGATTTCACACAAGCGATATCTACTGTTGAACACAGTTTTGAATGATAAACCGAAGTATTACGTGTCTTTGCCGATATCACGCGGTACAAAGATCGGCGCTGAATATATGCATGTAACGGAAAAATATAGGCGACTAACGGGATCGGGTGGTCAGGCTCGCTGACTTAGTTAACACATGTCATCGTGTCCCAATTGCATGGAACGATGCTCATGGTGTTGATCACTGGATTGTCTGTTCAAAAGTCGATTATTTACAGACCACGACCAACCAATCAACCCTTCTCAGAATAAAATAAATAAATTTGATTATGCCAAGTGGAGTGTTAAAAACAGTTGCTTCCATGTAATCCTTAGTTCAACAGAAAGGTCCAAAATAATCCGCCTAAACTTGGCCGGTCATGGAGTCAGACAACCAACAGTCGCCAGTTGTTATCCCCAAAGCATACACCAGTAAGGCTAACTTGGTGTCAAGGTCGACGTGCCTGGAATTTGAGGAGAAGGATCCAGTGGTCGGATGAAAGTCAAGTTCATCACTGATGGCGCAGATAGTGTCAGGCACCGCAGAATCATTGCATATGAAGCCCTCCATGAAGAATGGAACGCATTATCTCAGCATCAAATTCAACGTTTAATACAGTCAATAGGATTGTATGCCAGCATCTTGAATGACCACACTTGCGAACGTCACACAACCATAGTTATCAACACTACAAAATGAATCAATCGTTGCCTTGTTTGCTTTTGTGACTAAACTACAGTTTGTCATTCTTTTGCGTTTAAATTTGCCATTGAATTAGTCCTGAAAGACTGAATCTATGGTAAGTTAAACTGAGGTTTGGTGATGGTAACATATTGATGCTATAAAAAAATGGGTTGTTGCGATAATTTTTTCCCTTTAACCTACACCTGACACCGCCGGAAGGACAAAAATGTCTCAACGTTTGCGTTGTAGAAAAGATTTAGCTTATTTCAAGACGCACATACATAAAGACACCAAGGCATTTTTAAAGACAACAATAATCGAACACAGGAGAGATACCAACCCAGTTGAAAATATCTTGCTTCACTACTGCATTCAGCAGCCATATACGTGGTTTAAATAAGCAACCGTAATTATTCACAGATCAGTAATCCACTCACTTTAGTATATTCGATGTCAGCCACTCTTGAAATATAGCACACAGTGACCGATTGGAAAATGTATATTACAACAGACCAATATCTGTTATATTTTCTGCCAACAATCATCTTATGACAAACGAATTATTTATGGTAAAATATCCTGATTAAATAGGAAACGCTGTAATTACAAAATATATATAAACAGAACAATGGAATATTTTTCTCAGTCCTGAAAACAGAAACCATACTACGCAAACATGTTTATATTCTTGTAACATGCAGAAAATGGTAATAGTTCCAAACATTGCTATTTACAGTCTGCAAAGCGATTATGACTCGGAGATATCATTAACCAGATATTCCCGTCTAATCCGAGTACATCTAGTCTGTTTTCATCGATCAATTACTGTAATTGTAAGACTGCACCATATATCAAGGGAATTCGTTGAAACCAATATAAGTGGGTGAGTGAGTTGAGTTTTACGACACTGTAAAATTATTACGTACACATGTTGAAACCCAGGTCTCCGTTGTGACGGGCGAACACTTTAACCAGTGCCACCCCACATCAGAGTAAGATGAGCAATACGTATCACTACACACAACACGATCAAAAATCTCTCTGTTATCCTAATAAAGGAAATGACCTCATCTGTAAGCAGAATAATCTTGTCTTAAGATTACATATACTTAAAGATCTAGATTTCGTTCGAACACGAGATTAGTGCTCTATTATTTGTCAATTATCCAAACGTATGAACGTAGTGTCACATCTCTGATTAATTTGTCTTCCTTACACAGAACAAATCATCACACATGTGACAAACCTCTTCTATCAAGTACGTCAAACATCACGATGTATCGCTTGTTAAAACACTCTGCCTACTGTTCCAAGAATACACAGTGCCAGACAAAGCTTTAATTTCACCATATTTTAATTCCATTTCTTCCGTTTCACGTTTATATACAGCGCCGACCTTTGTACCGGTTGTAATGCCATCGGCAAAGGCACGTAATATTTCGAAATTGGAAGTGGGAAATGTCACCATAGCTACCATCCAAACTATAAGAATAGAAAGCGGGATGAAAGAATCTTGACAAATGAGTCGATAAAGGTTGTGGTTCAGGCCTAGCTCAACAACAATATTTGCTTAAATCAATGTCTTATCAGGATTTGCCACTACGGAGTATTTCAAACACATTTTGTAAGATGGTTTATATTTTGTTGAATACTCCTTCTCCCTCTCCGACTCTTGACCTTCTGCGTGCATGTTAACTTTAAAACCTAATTTCCTGTTCTTCCTATGTTGAAATCTGCCTTGATTAAGTAAAAAACGAGAGCTTCTCAATATCCAATTCAGTTCTCAAACCAGTATATAAACATCAGCGCCGGTGTACTTTTAGATTGCAGGAATCAAGAACGAAATATCGTAAAGGTCCATTTTGAAGCTTTAGTATTCAAAATTGCCATCTATTCAAAGGTGTAACCAGATATCAAGTACGTAAAGTATGGAACAACAAATGTGTCAACATGTCCATACTGGTGACTATCAGGAATGGTAATGCCGACAGTAGAACACGAAGTCTATAAACCAGGTGCTTGTCGTGACATATATTAAGCATGAAAGATGGTCTGACGAAGTTAGGGACGATGATGTTGTGAAGCAGTGGGACACGTGATGGCACCAGCTGCCACATCCACAAATACGGCTTGCTTACTTTAATGTTTGTGTTTTGCCTGATTCAACATAGTAGCAAATCCAGTCATTTACTGCTTGCTGAAACCAGAAATGTTATGCTTAAAATATGTCAACTGTGTATAAGTTCAGAGAATCTGCTGCCTACAAGAAAGGAAAACGTGCCTTTGAGATATATGTTCGTCTTGCAGATCAGTTTGAGTGTTTCAGTGTTGAGTGCACATCCATATATCTGAAGGATAGTAGAAACCTCCTGTGGCCAAAAATGACACCATTGAGGGAGTTGGTTGCTAACTATTTATTGACATCATGACCTCCGAGGCCATGCTTTGCAGGCTTGTCTGGATCTCACATTTGAAGAACACTTTTTCTTGTATGTGTAAAACGCCAACAAGAGCAGAACTGATCATCATTTTCATCGTAGATCTCACAGAGGATATGTTACGAGTTCAATGCCACAGTATTCATTGCAGCCATTTCAAGGAAAGACTTGTCCACACGTGAGCAGTCTCAGTGCAAGACAGTTAGTGAGTTTTACGTGAGGTTAAACCTTGACATACTCACCATTTGCCTTATGAAATTACAGCATTGATTGTTGATACGCCTACCTTTTGGAATCCCGGAACACCGTCAACATCACGTTACCTGCAAATGAACCACCAAACCTAAGCTCAATGATTAACCTTAGTCTCTATTACTACAAAGGAAGAAAATTCTCGAAATTCACAGAAATGTTTTGAGACAAGCGGAATACCATGTGGATTTTCCAGTTTTACAATCTGTGAAACGGACCGAGTTCCTTTCTGTCATAACATTTGAGGTTTCAACATGGTTTATCACTATCCCACATGTCAAATTTAAGGACAAATGTCATTCCTTGATCCATTGGAAAAACAAACGTTGTGAACAAAATGAAAGCAAATGCCATTGGAAGTTACTGAGATAACAATATTGAGTAAAACCTTTCGCCAAGAAGTAGGCGTCCCGTTGGGCACCAACTGTGCTCCCGTCGTTACTGATCTGTTTCTTGTACATATGAATCAGGGTGATTTGGCCAAGAAGTTTAACTTATTAATAAGCTTCGGGTACATCAGTGATCTAATATCGTTCAATAACAATCAAGAAGCCAATTCCCTTCCACTGATTTACCAACCTGAACTTGAAATTTAGGTGACAAGTGATATCGCCCCAACTGTTTTATATTTAGAACTATGCATAAAGATTCAGAGTGACAAAATCTCTCCACAAGGCTGTGTGACAAAAGGGAAGACATCAATTTTCTAATAGTCAACTTCCCTTCATGTCGAACAATTTAACATCAGCTCATGCCTTTGGTATTTACATTTCACAACTTTTGAACTACAATCAATCGTGCTCTTTTTATTGGGATTTCAAAGAGCGTCCTACCACCCTTGCTCAGAAGCTGTTTGATCAAGATTGCCAGATTCAAACTTTAAAAAAAGATTTTTGGTAGACATGTGGATGAAATTTCCAAATTTGATGCATCCGTAACAAAAATGATGACCGATGCAATTACCTATTTTGACTTATACCATACGTATCCGAATGATTTCAGGTGAATAATTGATTAGACTTAGCATATATCTATGACAGGTGCCACCGGTGGGGCAGAATACGCTCATCTGGTATTATCACTTTTATATTCATAGATATTCATAACACACGCTCTGTCATCGTATCGCATGGCGAAAATCACTGAATTGTCTGCTCCAGCAACTCCAGTACTGTTGAGGGGTGGTGGGGTAGCCTAGTAGTTAAAGCGTTGGCTCGTCACGCCGAAGACCCAGGTTCGAATCCCCACATGGGTAC
>VKKT01002044.1:17967-33017 GCA_008038995.1 Haliotis laevigata | reverse complement strand
CCCGCCGTGATGTTGCTGGAATATTGCTAAAAGCGGCGTAAAACCAAACTCGGTCGGTCGGTCTAGTACTGTTGAAACAAATATTACTCATGATATAGTCACAATAAAGTCTGCAGAGATTTCTTATGGAGATGGAAAGGGTTTTGTCGCTTTTACCTTTTTATATCTATTTCTTTATTTGTTTCCATGGTTACAAAGTCAACATCAAAGGTATACAGTAGCAGCAAATACAGAAAAGGTGAAGATACATTACTGTAAAGAATATTGCTGAATATTGGGATGAGTGAATTCAATTTATGACTGAAGTTTTCAATTACATTGATCCTCTTTGCAATAGTCTTCTTCTACAGAAAATATCTCTTTTAATACCGTTTTTATAATTAATGAATATATTTTGTAACATTACATAAATTGATATGCTTTTAGCAGAGATAATGATGTGATTTAATAATACATCATTATGTAATGTACCAAACCAAATATAAAAGTTTGTAATGTTTATTTTTTATGGTAAATAGTTATTAATCCAGAGTTCTATATCTTTCCAGAATTCTATGGTTTTACAACATTCCTATTATACATAACAAATGCTCTCAGAAACATCATTGCAAAAACAACACAAATCATTGTCTATCAGGTTCATTTTCAATAATTCTTCTTAAGTATAAATAACTCTTCCCAAAAATCTGTATTGAAAATCACTCACTTTAACATCTTAAAATCCATGTCTGTAGAAGTTAAAATGTTTGTGCCAGTCCAAATTAACAATCATGGAATAGCATTTCCCATTTCGTACAAATCTCAAGTTTATCATTTTAGAAATCAGCTTGTCATAAAATAATTGTGAACATTTTGAGAGCTTCAAAATAATACTTTGATAGACATAGATAGTTATAGTCTAATATTTCCTTCGTATTTTGAATATTAACTATCACTCATCAAAAGTAATAAATCCATGTTCATCACATAAGTCTCTTACTGTCATTCAACCCCTATCAGCCCAGCGTCTAATAACATGGCAAGGGTTGGTATCATTATGATTGAATCATAATGGTTCTTCAAGAATGTGATCAATATTGTCAGATTCAACATTAAACTTTTTACAATAATTGTTCCTTGCTTTTAAAACATCTTTTCAATAAGGGTTTTCAATTTTGAGTATTTTGTCTACTTTTGCTCCATACGTGAAGATATCATTATTAGGTATCTTACAAGGATTATTGTCAGATCATCATTTTATTTTATAGTAAAGTCTAAGAGTGGGTAATTTTAGAGCTTCAACAAATGTTTTCATATTTAGTCTTTTCATTGTGATTGTTTTTACTCTAAAATTTTATCATTCCAGATGAATTTGATATCCAGGCATTTGATAAAGTCATCTAGAAGATTGGCTGAAAATATGTACTGATTTTGAGATGGCTAACATTTTCATGACATTATTTCTTTCCTATAAATGTCAAATGTATTTTTTTGCCATACTGCTAATAATCTGTTTATTTCTTCCACTCTTTCTTCTTGTATAAATCACCCATAAATCAGTATGGATCGCGGTAAATTTGATTCCCAACACTTGGAACTCTCCATTATAGCATTCACTTTTCAAACCTTTACATCATATTGCTTCACTGCCTGCCTTTGAGCCATTGTCGCTTCTACTAATCAGCAGATAGACTTTGCCTTTTTCAGGCTCGAAGACGTTAAGTGCATATCTATACTTATCAGTTTAAGCTGGAGGTCTTCAGGATCTTGGAGCATCTTCGATGCTTCCATCCAGAAACTCGGCGATCACCTCTTAACAGTGACAAAGGAAAGTATATCTTGCATGGGTGACTCTGATGACTAGTCGGTAACCATATTTGTCTGTGTTCATGAACAAATAATTCCAAGTTACATTGCGCCGCATATTAGTTTCCAGTAAAGTTTTGATGTATACAGATCTTTCATT
This sequence comes from Haliotis laevigata, assembly GCA_008038995.1. Taxonomy (NCBI): domain Eukaryota; kingdom Metazoa; phylum Mollusca; class Gastropoda; order Lepetellida; family Haliotidae; genus Haliotis; species Haliotis laevigata. Next base: position 31,072 of record VKKT01002044.1, on the reverse strand, counting down.
GTTAGACTCAGAACCTTTAGGCCATAGCTCATATGATACATTGAAGTCTGGTGGATCCAAGTCAATAATCTTCCAAAGCCTGTGGTAATTGATAGAGTGAAGAGACAACCATTGTTGAACAAGGCGATGACAATGCCATGTTATTTTTTGTCGAATTTAATGCAACGCCAGCTAGACTCAGCTCTATATCATATATTGTACTGCTCTCAGTTAATATGTGGTTGATCCAAGTCCATGATCCTCCAAAACCTATGGTAATACTTAAAGTGTAGAGGCAATCATTGCTGTACATGGCGATGGCAATACCAGATTGATTTTTGTCGAATTTAATGCAACGCCTTTCAAAGTAACTTCCGGCTAAGAATTATTTTAAAATGGCATTCCCTGCAGAACAATCTGAAGATACGATCGTCGTTTGATGTACTTTGTATAGTTGGATAAAAGATGACTAGCACTCACAGTACAAAATGCTGAAAATCAAAAGTAATTTGATTAACATAGCAAGGGACATGGCGTCAACGCATTATAGCCATACGTCCAACCTGGCTCAGACAAGAAACGCTTCGAGGCACCAGTCTTCCTGCCACTGTTCCTGCAAAGCTGTTATGTCAAACCTTCCCCAGAATGTGAGCTATGCTCTTTGGAACATATTATGCAAGATCCCTCTTTACGTGTGAATGAAGCTGAAACCGTCAGATCTATGACTTACAATATTACCAACACGTTACACAACATCACGTACATGCATCAGATCATGGATTCCTATGAATGCAACCTATCCTTGTACTGCATGATGATGCATTTATGAGTGTTGTAACAGTTCGGAGCTTTCTCAGTATTCTATGTATGAAAATATTTCCGAACCAATAAAGGTCAGAGCTGATGTGACTTTGTCCACGAGCATTACAACCTTGACCACCTGAGACAGTGCTTTCTACTGTTTACACACAAAGAACCATAAAAATAGGATTATTTTGTATGTTGGGTGATGCAACAGACATAAAAAAATCCAAAAAGAACATGATGGTTTGTAAATACTCTATTCTGCACCTGCCAAATTCCTGGTTATTCCTGATTTTCTGTCAAGGTATGTTGAATCGCTGAACAGACAAACATTCAAACATAAATGGAAATAGTAACAGCTTGTTTGGTTTGAAAACGTTAATATTGAAAGTGTCAGTATACAATGAATCCTTGATGCTTGAAAATCTAAAAAGTGATTATATATGAGTGAATCATTAAAAAAATAGGTAATCACGAAAACGGTAAGCATCTAGGATAAGTTCTATGGGCGGGAAGCGACAATCACCCAAATTCATTTAACTAGGTTCCAGCGTGAACGGAGGTATGCCAGTTCTTGTTAAGTTCATAGCATGTAATGCATAATGCGTCATTAATGCGTTACCAACATTAAGAACGAAAATTTCGGACAGCATGTAGTGGGAATCATCAGTTGGAATGATGCTTGTGTCATTTACAGCATTAGATGTAAAGCTTCACAGGGAATCCTCAACTACTACTTTTCCCACAAAGAGAGACCGCGTAAAGCTAATTACTTCTCCCGTGAATTAATTTGTAAAAAAGAAGTGATGGAATTTTCAAAATATTGCTTAAATAATACAATATTTATAAGCCTCGCAGACTGAGATTTGGTTTTTGTTACAATACTCACCAATACATGACTTCACAAGAGCAAGATATATTAGCTAATTCTCAGAATAAATACAAGTAAAACTGTTATGGATTATTGTTCATCATCCAACGTCATGTTAAAAAATTGCCATTGTCGGCAAAAGTAAACAATTTCTATAATCTCCAATAGGATTGCGAATTACAAAGTCATGTTCATTATAATTTTAGATATACTGCGTCCATACCTTTTCATGTATTTCTGTTCACTGTAAATAGAACTCTCAACAGTTTTTGCAGGAAGCACCGTCTGTAATTACCCTTAGACGTTACGCAATATAAACTACGAGCCGCTTGAAATTAAATCTTTCTTTCCAAAGCCTCGTTCGCTCACAATATTCAAGGGAAATATTCGTTACCAATCTCCAGGGTACGTGTATAGTTTGATTGCCTGTTCTTTTTTATCCGTTCCATGTATCTAACTTTCCATAATTCATCTTATTTCTCAAATACCAATCTCAAGTTGCAATCGTCTCGTATTTTTTTAATATCCATGAAAATTAATTCCTTAAATGATATCCCTGTCACGTTATTCCAATTCCAAATTTGGGCAATCACTATTCCGTTAACATTTACGAGTTTTTAATCTTTTTTCGTAATGTTTCGTATTACATTTTGTTTAATAAAGACCATTTTGTTTAATGCATTTTGTTTCAAAGGTTTCCCATAGTTTTGATGAGATGTTGTTTCTRATTTTCGTTTGCGTATAACTTTTGCTAGTTGTCTATTTAATAGGAAAACCGAATGATGGTTTGGAATTAAGAAAAAACGTTTTTGTTAGCAATATAACCTCTCCAACAATATAACGACCTGTCTGATGAAAGTCATAAGACATTCTTCAGTTCCGACTATATCAAAAGATGAGTGCATTCGGACCCATCGGCGGCTCATCTACAAGCAGAATAAGTGCCAACTTTATTTAGTGGATCATACCTGAAGTTTAAGTTACACTTCTTGCGGTTTTGGATTGTGTGGTCATGAGTCAAGTTGATGTTCAGAAGCACATGGTCAACAACGAATCGAGACCGATATGTGTTTTGAAATAAGTAATGGTTTAATTGATATGCTTTGTAAATAGCTATAAGTTATCATAACGTTGATAGATTGAATTAGCAACTGAGATTGTTAGTGGCTGTATCCTCAAATGACAGACAGGCCCAAAATACTATCATGATAATATGTAACACATCAGCACATTTTGCAGTATTTACAGTTTGTGTTTCTTGTTTACATGATATAAGAATAAACATACATTTTTTTATCATATCCATATTTTCACGATATAACAAGTATATTTATGTGTGGGAGTTACTAAAATATTTCTTAATATATTTATTCCTGATACTAGAGTATGCTTCACACACATAAAATACATGCCATTCATCTTCAATTAATAAAATACCATTCGATTTACAATATAGTCAGTACCTTTCATTATAGTTAATATCAGAATATCTGCCCCTTTGCACGGTTAGTCTAAAATTGCAAAACCTGAATCTAGCAAATATAATTTTTAAATAGTGAAGAAGCTCATTACAAAACAATATTTAACAGAGATTTAAAATGTTAATAATAAGTACACTTACTGTTATCTTGWAAAGATGATTGCCATGACTGGAATAAATTGTCAGATAATATTTGTTTAAATAATTTCATAAGGACTTTTTGATTACCAATCTCCTGACTTATCCTCAAATGAAGGTTAAAGTATTGTAAAATTATTGTCCGCCCGAGAGTGTATGTAAGACTACCTCTATCACAGTGAATGTATGTAAGACTAATCATAGAATATTTGTTATTTTAATTCGTGGCTAGACCTGCCTATAATGGCTAACATCTGAAGGGGTCAATGTAGCAAAGGTAATGTAAGTACCCATGGTCTCTAGTGTGGTGATCCACCTTCAGTTGTTGGAGATCTATAGCCCGTTTTATATGTTGTGTCGTTTAGAGAAATATCTTTTTAAGGTTCCTTACTAGTTGTAAATCTAATTCTGTATTATTCCAGTAATCTTACTGTCCTTTGTTGACAGGTGTTCATATCGTTTGGAATTGTTTTTTTTAAATATAGCTTTCAAAGCCACGAAATGGCTGAGAAACTGCCGACGTCTCTATAAATTTTGATTCACTACCTACTGCATTTGTACAACTGCAATACGCAGCAAGGAGTCTCGTGAAACCAATATAGGTATGACAGTGAGAGTCTCAGTCGCACACGACCACAGAGCTTCCCAGACATTAGCAGCAATTATCTCTAGTACGATCCGCATGTACTTCATTTGATCTATGTTTATAATTCATATGATACAATAAATGGTCAGTTAAGGAAGACTATCATAAAACACACCATGAATTAAACTACATGCCACTAATGTTAGTTGTTGTTTACATCTTTCATATCTGATACATATATTTTCTCACGACAAACTACACACCTCCCTGAAGGTTTTGAGGAAATACCAGGTTTCAGATGATTGCACATGTTTCCCTCTTTTCTCATTCTTAACGTGATGTATTCTGCATGTTCTGTGTGATGTAAGGTTAATGACGCTGAATGAGCATTGACCTTCTGTAGAAACTAACACTGAACTTCACAAACAAGACAGATCTTGGTTTTTCGAATCTGTTGACACAAGAGACGATGTCCCAGTCTAATTCCATCCCGGAAACTCCTTTATTGAATGCGCTGTTCACAGTTCACAGAAAATAACCCCAAAGCAACGAATCAGTAAATTCTATTTGGATGCTAGCAGATTGGACATTTCTTCATCTTCTCATATAATTTGATCTCTGGTGATTCCTGTAACATGATTACGGCCGTTTTNTCACAAGAACCCGCCAGTCTTCAGCTAAATTCACGTCTCTCCTGAGAAACACGAATCATCAACTGATACGTTCTAACCTGCTTAGTACACCTTTCCGACAGCTCTTTCTCTGCAGGGTTTTTGTTAGCGTATTAAGACATAGATGGTGGGACGCATTCCAGTTACGATTTTAATTCCACAAAATATTCGTGTTTCAGTGATTTGTGAATCAGGAATAGGTTACCGTATTTATCTCTTGGAATAAACTTCCAATGCGTGATATGCGGAGAATTATCGCCAAGACTGATTGGATATAAAACTAAACGATTTTAACAGCTGATTTTAAACAACTCAGTTTGCAATCCCTAATTATATAGAGGAAGAATCACTAGTAGTATAATATTCATATGTGGCCTTGATTTGAGGCAATATAATCAATGCCATTAATTATCTGCGCGGTATGTACGTATTGTTTATTCTACAAATTAGAAGTTATTTTATTGTATGTGAACCAGATGATAGTCATGTCGAAAGTATTTATACGCATTGTTCATGCAAGAGATATATTGCATTGGATATAACGTCAACTCGAGAGCATATACATACAGTCTCGATTTATGCAGCAAAACCAATGTCAGGTCAGTCGGTTTCCGCATTACATCCTGCCTGGTGTCTTAGATATGGAGAATAAAGCACCTGCCCCATAACTGGACTCGGTGACGTGGAGTCATATGGTCGGATCTTGTCTCAATATGGATTTCCCATGCAACCCACATGTCACACTGTTGGTACCTATGGCGTCACACTGACTGCTGGATATAGTTCAATCAGTTTGACTTGCCAGTATTGACGAACCCAAAAGAAGCTAAAAACTGATGACAAATGTGCTTTTTAATTTTCTGAGTATATCTGACAAATCTGAGTTTTAGAATATATCTTATATATGTCAACTTTTGTTTCAGCACTTTGTCGATCCATTGATTCGTTGATTATTTATAATATGAATAAATGTTTCAAAGCCATTTCCATAATGAGAAATCTCTCTGCTGCCCCAAAACACTAAATGACCTCATCTATAAGCGGAACTATTTTGACGTAAAATTATATTATGTTCACAGATTCAGATTTCGTTCAAACATGAGATTTGTGCTCGATATTCATCTGGACAAAGGAGGGAGTGTTCTCTCAAACAATCCTGACCTGAAACGCAGATAGGTTCAGGCTTGAAACACCCATGCAGATTCGCATATCCAGACAGTTCAGTTTTACATGGTTGGTGTGTAGATGGTTGTGTCGGCAATACAACTGATGAACTTGCTTAACTTGCTAAACTGTCATTTGCTTTCTAATGTCTGAGTATATCCGACACATAACTCAGCGATTTACAGTTTATGTTATGTTGTACTCCAATGTGTCTCTTTCATCGTCACGATATGGCTGAAATATTGCCGATGTGACGTTAAATAATAACTCACTCACTTTTTCAGCATCTTTGTAAAACTCATATTTTGTATGAAGTAATTTCCAAGCCTTCGAAACCCTTTCCATAATCAGAAATCTGCCCGCTGTCCTGATAACCTAAATGAACTGATCTGTAAGCAGAAATATGATTGTTGTCGTAAGATTACATCTATTTGAAGATTCAAATTTCAGTGCTCCAAATTAATCTATTAATTGCCAAATAATCAAGACGTACATACATCCCAGGTAACATCACGTAACTGGGCCAGTAATGGCATAGTTCTGGTCTGTACCGTTGGTACTGACATAATGTACGACCGAAAAGAGCCAGTCATAAACCAATGCTTGTTTTCCGTTAGTGGCCCGTTACAGGCAAAACTACACTGGGCCACATATGGGTGGTTACCGTAAAAAACTGCACCGCAATACTGTAACGGCCTAGTAGTGACCCAGTACAGACAGTTTGTAGGAGATTATCTCACGACCGTGAGAGATGGCCTAAAGGTAAGCATTTTCCACATTTCTGAATGGATATTGGCTTAATGGGACTCTAAAAGTAACGGACTTTGACTACACTTATATAGACTACTTTTTTAATTAAGGTTAAGTGTTGAGCTAAATTTTGTAACAACATGCAGCATGAATTTCGCTGGGACAAGGGCATTTTGAAACATTCAGTATGTATGTCATGTTGTTAGATCGCGGAAAATTTGTTGACATGCCTCACTCAAAAGACATAAATTCAGTATATCGCTTTGATTAAAGTATTGCTTGATAATCATGTCATAGAGACTGTATCAGGTGTATTGAATTTTGAAATTTCTGTTAAACTCATCCAGAACAAAACAGAGTTGGTCATTCGCATACGTTTGGAATTCGTAAAATTCGTGAATGCATCAAGTTTTCATCTTGTTTCATGAATTAAATTCATATGGATAAACTACAGTTTACTGTTTTCTTCTTTTCTTTCTGAGAATGTGTTTTGGTATCAGCTGGAAGTTTAAGTTAGTAACTGAGATTGTTAGTGGCTGTATCCTCAGATGGGGTTAAAGTATCGAATAAATATTGTCCTCCTGAGAGGGTTCGTAAGTCCCAATACATAGGACTTTAATTAATTTAAAACTTACCATTTTTTTAATCGTAGAATATGTGTGTTTGTTATTTATGGCTATATTTCTCTTACATTAGCAGTGGCTGGGGGTATGGTGTAAATCCAACTTGGGTCCATGAAGGTAGCAAAGGTACTGTAAGTCCCCATGGTCCCTAGTATGGTGATCTACCTTCAGTTGTTTTATATTGTATTGTCTTTTCTGATTGGAATATTTTAAGTTTGCTTGCTAGTTTTATATTTATATCTGTGATTCTCTAGTCTTTTTACTGTTTATCGTAGACAGGTTTTAATCTTCAAAATGTTTCCACTTTTTATTGTATGGATTGTTTTCGTCACTCACTCACTCACTCACTCAGCCCGATATTCATGTTGTATTGTCCATAAAAAATGTTTAATTTTTCAGTTACATGCTAGTTTTTATTCTCTATTTTTTATAATTTTAGTGTCCTTCTTCGACATGTTTTTATGCTTTAAGTGTGTTTATTGTGAATTCATATATTTGTAAAGTCACGATATGGCTGAAATGTTGCCAATGTGAATATAAATCTTAACTCACTCACTCACTCACTACACGTGCGTTGTCTGGAATAGCGCAGAGTAAGTGAGTTTTCCACAAGGTTAACCCTTGATATACCATGTCGCCTTGCCTGATCAGATTCTTAGTATCCCATCTTTTGTTAAGAAATCCACCAGTAAAATTTCTGTGGAATCCTTGAAAACCGTTGACATCATGTTGCAAGCTGATAGAGTTTGCCCTCTTCGGGCTAAGAGACGTCAGTCCATTCCTTTGACAGTTGGACTGTTGATTATATACTCGTTGGCCGCCTATTAACATTGACAATGATATCAAGCTATATGCCTTATATTGTACGGATCTCAGTTAATGTGGGGTTAATCCAAGTCCATAATCCTCCAAAACCTGTGGTAATACTTAAAGTGTAGAGGCAATCATTGCTGAACATGGCGATGACGATACCGGATTGATTTTTGTCGAATTTAATGCAACACCTTTCAAAATAACTTCCGGCTAAAGTCTATTTTAACAAAAATGACATTCCGTGCAGAACAATCTGAAATCGTCGTTGGGTGTCCTTTAAATTGTTAGATGGAAAGATGATTAGAACTCTTTAACACTAAATTGATAAGTATAACAAAGCTTCAGCGAAGGACATGGCGTCAATGCTCTATGGCCATACGTCCCACCTCGCTCAGACAAGAAACACTTCGAGGCGCCAATGTTAACTCATCCTGCACCGTTGTCATGTCCAATTACTGGAACAACCCTTCCACGGAATGTGAGCTATGCTTCTTTGGAACATATTATGTAAGATCCCTTTGTCTGAGATAATGGTTTTCTGTCCTCGCCCTGTACATCTAAACAAATGATCTTCAATACTACACAACCGCACGTACACCGAAACAGTACTTGGGTTCCTACAAACACAAACTATCCTTGTACAACATAATGGTATTGGCAAGATGAATGGACGTTTTTCAATGTTGTTATATTTCAGAGCTCGCCCAGTATTCTTTTATGAAAACGTTTAGAAACCATTAAAGTCTTGGGCCGAAGTCATTTTTGTCCACAAGCATAACAACCTTGACCATCCGAGTCAGTGTTTCTGCTTTCTACTCCCAATGAACCATAAGCACACGCATATTTTGCCTGTTGGTTGATGCTGAACACAGATATACTCCCACTATAGGACGACGGCCTGTAAAAAGAATACTGTGTTGGTTTGTGGTCCTGTGCCTATAACTATTATCATTCTGCACCTGACAAACTCCTGCTTGATATAGGCCACGATGCAAAGCGTCAAGGTAAATATGTTGAATCCCCACACGGACTAGCATTCATAAAGAAGTACAAAATGTAACACCTCACTGCCTGACAATCAACGCATCTATAACTATTGAAAGAGTCAGTCAACAATATTAAGCCAAACAACCCATTAGGCAATGGATGAAAAAGCAATGGCAATTATATGATTGAATCATTGAAAATAGGTAATCACGAAATGGGTAAGCATCATCTGTTCTATCGGCGGAAAGCGAGAAACACACAGTTTCCATTTAAATAAGTTCCAGTGTGAACGGAGGTATGAAGAAAGGTCATAGCATTTGAAGGCATAATGCGTCACGCACAATTGTTCTGTTGACAACTTTAAGAACAGTGTGTGGTAGAAACCATTAGTTGGAATGATGTGTCATTCACACAAATTCTTCACACAGAATCCTAAAATATAACTGATGTGTGACCACATCAAACTAATTACATCTCCCATGAAATGACTTCCTTTGCTTAAATACTAAAATACAAAATCTGCAGACTGAGACTTGGATTTCCGATAACAACTGCAGTACTCAAATAAAAGTCAATTCTCAGAAAAAGTGCGATAAATATGATGTGGTTTAATTGTGTCGGCGAAAGTAAAATATCTATTTTCTCAACTGGGATCGTGAATTATAAAGTATGTTCATTATATTTAAGATATAGTATGTCTATTCCTTTCATGCATATCTTTTAACCAAAAATAGAACGCCCAATGTTTTTTGCAGGATCGAAGTTCTGTAATTACTCCGCGAATGTTACGCAATATAAACTACAAGCCACTTGTAAATATCATTTTCTTTACAAAGCTTCGTCCGCTCGCAAACTTCAGGGAAAATTTGCTACCAATCTCCAAGGTATGTGTATAGTTGAATTGCCTGCTGTTTTTTAACCTGTTCCATTTATCTTAATTCCCATAATTCATCACATTTCTCAGCTACCAAGTTCATGTTTTCAATCATCTCGAAATGCTTTTTATTTCCATGAAAATTCATTCGTTAAAGGATATCCATGTCACGTTATTCCAATTCAAAAGTTGGGCAATTACCATTCTGTTAACATTTGAGTGTATTTAATCTATTTTATTGATACTTCGTATTTTATTCTTCTGGCAAAATGTAAAGCTTTTTGTTTAATCTGTGTTGTTTTCAACAATTCCAATATATTGTTTTATCAATGTTTTTCAGCTACTCATTTGTTTACAACGCATAGCTTTCGCAAGTTGTCTATTTTATAAAAAAAAATGAACGATGTTTCTTTTTTATTCGGAAATATGTTTTGTTACTGTCTGAACTGCTAAATGATTAGATTGATACAATATAGCTTCTTACACAATCTAACGGCATTTCTGCTGAAAGCTAAAAACATTCAAACTATATCAAAGTGTGCGTTTTATCATAAGTTACGTTACATGTCTTGTTCCAGAACCCTTGTCTGGAGTGTGGGCATGAGTTTAGATGATGTTCAGAGACACATGGTGAACATCGACTCGAGACCAATATCTCTTTCAGAATGGAAAATTGTTTTAATATGTTTTGTGAATATATATAGTTCAGTATGACGTTGGTAGAATTAGCAAGTGAGATTGTTAGTGTTTTGTAAAAATATTGTCCGAACAAGGTTGGTAAGACTACGTCTTACAAAGTAAATCAAAGGTTTTAAATCGTAAAACACATGAGTGAGCGTGTATGGTTTTGCGCTGCTTTTAGCAATATTTCAGCAATAGAATAGTGCGTTGAATACATATTTCCTTAATTCCCGTTCAATCGTTCTTGCCCTATTACATTGCTCGCATCTGAAGTGATGGTGTAAACCCAGATGGGGTCGACACTTCATGTAACAAAGGTGCTGGAAGTCCCCCTGCTCCCTAGTAAGGGGATTTTTCCATCACAAGGGATAAATATTTTACTGTAAAACGGTTAAAGATCTTTATAATAATGATAACTATAACTGGATGATTGATTTTTTAAAAGAAATTGATTTGATTCATAAATATCGATTGATATACTTTGCAGATAGATGTATTTTTACAATCGGTATAGTTTACATTAGCAACTGAGATTGTTAATGGCTGTATCCTCAAAGGGGCTTGAAGTACTGTAAAATAAGTGTCCCCGTTAGAGGATTCGTAAGAACCGAAAACATTCAGTACATTTCGCATTTTTGTAATTTTAAATTATGGCTAAACCTGACTACAATCGCCAATGGCTGAGGTGATGATGAAAATCCAGCTAGGGTATTGTAAGTTCCCACGGTCCCTAGTATGGTGATCTATCTTCTACACAAACTACCCTGAAGGTTTTGTGAGGAAATACCAGGTTTCAGATGATTGCACATGTTTCCCTCTTTTCTCATTCTTAACGTGATGTATTCTGCATGTTCTGTGTGATGTAAGGTTAATGACGCTGAATGAGCATTGACCTTCTGTAGAAACTAACACTGAACTTCACAAACAAGACAGATCTTGGTTTTTCGAATCTGTTGACACAAGAGACGATGTCCCAGTCTAATTCCATCCCGGAAACTCCTTTATTGAATGCGCTGTTCACAGTTCACAGAAAATAACCCCAAAGCAACGAATCAGTAAATTCTATTTGGATGCTAGCAGATTGGACATTTCTTCATCTTCTCATATAATTTGATCTCTGGTGATTCCTGTAACATGATTACGGCCGTTTTCTCACAAGAACCCGCCAGTCTTCAGCTAATTTCATGTCTCTATTGAGAAACACGAATCATCAACAACTGATACGTTCTAACCTGTTTAGTACACCTTTCCGACAGCTCTATCTCTGCAAGAGTTTTTGTTTGGTAACCGTATTTAGACATAGATGGTGGGACGCATTCCAGTTACGATTTTCATTCCACAAGATATTCGTGTTTCAGTGATTAGAGAATCAGAAAAAGGTTACCGTATTTATCTCCTGGAATAAACTTACAAGACGTCATGTGTGGAGAAATACGTCTCCCCGCCTAGACTGTTTGTAGAAGAAGATAAACGAACTAAGCTGCTGATTTTAAACAACTCTGTTGACAACATTACATTGGCATTTGTGTTTGCTTCTCTTTATATAAAGAAAGAAACACTTGCAGTAGCTCATTTACATTTTTCCTTGACTGGATGCAATATAATTAATTACATGTTACTGGTTTGGGGTACGGTATATACGTTCCGTTGTTTGCTATATACACAGTAGTAATTACACTGCATGTAACGCAGGGGATAGTCGAATGTATTAAAACTCGTTTTTTTCATGAGGAGAATACTGTATTGAATATAGAACGTCAACTCAAGAGAATATTACGTCTTCATTATTAAAAGGAAAAGTCCCCCTGCTCTCTGGTATGGGGATTTTTCGATCACACGGGATAAATATTTTACTGTAAAAACGGTTAAAGATCTTTATAATCATGATAACTATAACTGAATGATTGATTTTTCAATCAGGTCGCTTGGAGTAAATGACAAAAAAGGAAAACATTTTAACCGATCATCGATAACCAATGGTGACACTGAGATACGTGTTCACGGGTATAGTCGATGACAAAAGGGCTTTATTGAAATGTTTGTTTCTTTGACTAAATGATACAATTATCCAACAGTTGGGTGTCAGCTGTTTTCCGCATGGTGGAATGTTACACGAATCTCTGCAATGTTTCCATCAGATCCTGCCTGAGGTCTTGTGGAGAATATAATATCTGCCCAATAACGGGAAACGGTGACGTGGAGGTCGGATCTTGTCTCAATATGGATTTCCCATGCAACCCTCTAGTCAAACTGATTCTACGTATGACGTCACACTGACTGCTAGACATAGTTCAACCGGTTAACGTACTGGCGTTGACGAGCCCAAGAGAAGAACAGCGCGTCAAAGGTGATGCTACATTTGTTGAACTGTCATTTAAGTTCTGATTTCTGAGTATTTCTGACACAAACGTTTTATATAGTTTACTTGGGTCCATGCAGGTAGCAAAAGTACTGTAAGTCCCCATGGTCCCTAGTTTGGTGATCTACCTTCAGTTGTTGGCGATCTATAGCCAGTTTTTATATTGTATTGTCCAAATAGTGCTATTAGTTTTCATTTTCCACACTAGTTTTAGTTGTAATTGTGATAGTCTAGTTGTTTTACTGTCCTTCACCCGCAGGTTCTTATAATATACATATATTCCATTTCAATGTCACATATGTTCTCGTCACGATATGGCTGAAAT